>JAECUM010039499.1:0-25155 GCA_016617855.1 Megalonaias nervosa
GAGAGAGAGAATGAGCGTCTGTGTCAAAAAGACAGAACGTTCGCATTTTAAGATGTTAATATCGGATTTGAGATTGGCTTCAGTATTACGACTATAACCTATAAACTTCGTTGTGTTAATATACTCAGTTACATTTCTGAAAAAATTCGTGACAAAATCTGCTTTTTGTGACAAATTAGTGTGCAGGATAAAATACAAAGATTCTTCAGTAAAAGACAGATCAAGTTTAGTTTCTCTATTATTAAGTTAAAATTAAATATCAGCTTGGATGGAAACTGGAGAGCTTCGCTTAATTTAGAACTAATTATTCCGTTGATCAAAAGCGGTCTTGTCTTGTTTATGCATTATTTAGAAGCTAGATTCAAAGCTTGCTATCAAACTTTAACATTTTAATTTTAAAAAAATTCCTCGTCATCGGATTATGAGCATTTTAAATGATTATCTTAATGAGATATTTTTCTTGATACTTGTTGTCAATTTGTATTAAACCTAAATTAGCAATGGTACAAACGAAAATGATATTGTCAGCAATGGTACGAAGAAACCTCATATTGTCCACGTTGGTATGAACAAAACTGATGTTGTCCACGGTCATACTGATATGCGTTTTTAGTACGGGATATGCCATTTTTGCTAATGGGTATAAATCCTTCAACTCATAATGGATAATACAAGTTGTTAAGACGTTCCTTACATATGTCTGTTAGATTATGTAGGGTTTATCACACAGTGTATTTCCCTCTATGACATTGATCCAGACCCAAAAACCAACGTTTGGTACAATTCTTACTTAAAGCACGAAATTGGAAAATTGATAGATCGAGGAAAATCCAACAACACTCACAGAATATTTCGATATAACATTCAAAACGCAAAACAAACAATTTGAAAAAGGTTATAGACGTCCGTTTATCAAAGTAAGAATGGTACCGAATGCAATTTATAGCAGGGATATTGATTGTTTACCGATAATTTCGCCATGAAAGTGTGGAATAATGGATTACTACTGAAATTAAGACAATTTGGAAATGTCGGGAATTTATTGGCATGGATAGAGGATTAAATTACTAATTTCAGAGAATGATCGTCATCAGTTAATTTTCCAACATGGGACAACCAATTGTAGGTGTGCCTATTCCAAAGATACTATATGCAAAGTGTATTTGACTTATTTTTGTCCGACAGTATGATATATATCTGGGTCTTCTCATCGTAACCGACACTGAAAAGTTTGAACAACTTGAATCGGCTTGATTAGTTGACGGTCTACGAAATACTCAAGAACAGAATCACTCTATTCTTAAACAAATTGGCCTGCCAGTGTAGAGAGAAGAAACATAAAAACCTTTGTCCTTTCGATAAATTCATCAACAACTATGCACATATTATGTAACAGACTTGCTTCCACCCTTTGTACAAGATAAGTACAACTTGAGAAATGCATGCAGTCGTTTCAATTTCAATGCCGTACATATCTTTCTGAAACGTTCCTTCCACCCATCTGTCACAGAAAATGTTATATCTCAACCTACACTAAGCTGTGATTAACACATAAAATAAGCTATCTCTACCCAAACCGAGCTGTGATTGACACATTCTACCTCTCCTTACACCAAGCTGTGATTAACAAATTCTACTTCTCCTTACGCCAAGCTGTGATTAACACATTCTACTTCTCCTTACACCAAGCTGTGATTAACACATTCTACCTCTCCTTACACCAAGCTGTGATTGACACATTCTGCCTCTCCTTATACCCAGCTGTGATTAACACACTCTACCTCTCCTTACACCAAGCTGTGATTAACACATTCTACCTCTCCTTACACCCAGCTGTGATTGACACATTCTGCCTCTCGTTACACCAAGCTGTGATTGACACATTCTACCTCTCCTTACACCAAGCTGTGATTGACACATTCTGCCTCTCCATATACCAAGCTGTGATTGACACATTCTACCTCTCCTTACACCAAGCTGTGATTAACACATTCTACCTCTCCTTACACCGAGCTGTGATTAACACATTCTACCTCTCTTTACACCAAGCCGTGATTGACACATTCTACCGCTCCTTATACCAAGCTGTGATTAACACATTCTACTTCTCCTTACACCAAGCTGTGATTAACACATTCTACCTCTCCTTACACCAAGCCGTGATTGACACCTTACACCAAGCTGTGATTAACACATTCTACTTCTCCTTACACCAAGCTGTGATTAACACATTCTACCTCTCCTTACACCAAGCTGTGATTAACACATTCTACCTCTCCTTACACCAAGCTGTGATTGACACATTCTACCTCTCCTTACACCAAGCTGTGATTGACACATTCTACCTCTCCTTACACCAAGCTGTGATTGACACATTCTACCTCTCCTTACACCAAGCTGTGATTGACACATTCTACCTCTCCTTACACCAAGCTGTGATTAACACATTCTACCTCTCCTTACACCAAGCTGTGATTGACACATTCTACCTCTCCTTATACCAAGCTGTGATTAACACATTCTACCTCTCCTTACACCAAGCTGTGATTGACACATTCTACCGCTCCTTACACCGAGCTGTGATTAACACATTCTACCTCTCTTTACACCAAGCCGTGATTGACAGATTCTACCGCTCCATATACCAAGCTGTCATTAACACATAAAATGTTCTACCTCTCCTTACACCGAGCTGTGATTAACACATAAAATGAGCTACCACTAAAAACACCAAGCTGTCATTAACACATAAAATGAGCTACTCCTAACCACACCAAGCTGTGATTAACACACAAATTGAGCTACCCATAACAACATCAAGCTGTGATTAACACACAAATTGAGCTACCCCTAACCACACCAAGCTGTGGTTAACACATAAAATGAGCTACTCCTAACTACACCAAGCTGTGATTAACACACAAAT
Organism: Megalonaias nervosa; assembly: GCA_016617855.1. NCBI lineage: Eukaryota > Metazoa > Mollusca > Bivalvia > Unionida > Unionidae > Megalonaias > Megalonaias nervosa. The sequence continues at coordinate 2,927 of JAECUM010039499.1, forward strand.
TGTGCTACCCCTAACCACACCAAGCTGTGATTGACACACAAATTGAGCTACCCCTAACCACACCTAGCTGTGATTAACACATAAAATGAGCTACTCCTAACCACACCAAGCTGTGATTAACACACAAACTGAGCTATCCCTAACCACACCAATCTGTGATTAACACATAAAATGAGCTACTCCTAACCACACCAAGATGTGACTAACAAATAAATTAAGCTACCCCTAACCACACCAAGCTGTGATTAACACACAAACTGAGCTACTCCTAACCACGACAAGCTGTGATTAACACATACAATATTCTCTACCTACACCAAGCTGTGATTAACACATAAAATAAGCTTCCTCTTCCCACACCATGCTGAAAATGTTTTATATAGAATAGAGCAAACTATATTAATATAAAAGGAAATGCAAACATTTGTAAATAAAACGCATAGACACACAAATTTATAATGGCATCATATTACGCATATAGAACATGTTTATATTTAAATCTAACGTCGACAGACATATACCAGAACAGGTAAGAGTTGTTTCAATGCTTCCAAAGGATAAATACTCTTCCAAGTTTATTGTATGAAGTAGATAAATATAGAACAAACTTACATTTTGTTATACTTTAACTTTTTATACTTCCTATAGAGACCCATGATCGAAAGGATCGACGGAAAGAAGATTAATAAGAAGACGCAAAGAATTAGAAATACGTAGTAGAAGAAGAAATAAAAGAAGAAGGAAAAGAAAAAGAAGCTAAGCAACTGTCTGAGAAAAGACTTTGTTGAATGTTTGCAAATACATCTGCACAAAGTGACAGGAGTAATAGAATTAGAAGAAGACGTAACATGGAGAAGAAAATGGGAAAAAGAAGAAGATATAGAGAAGAAGAAACACATGATATGGTTTTATTACTTTTTCATGGAGGTTGTATGAAAGAGAAGAGTTGAAATATGGCTCTATTATCCATCGAAATAGTTTCTGAAAGGAGCTACGCAATTGTAGACATTTTTCAAGCAGTATCTACACAGGACTAAGATTAAACACAAAGCTACCGAAAGAAAACAGCTCGAAATGACGACAATACAAATCTTCAAGATTTGAATGAAGAAGCGACATAGACGGGTTCCCATCCATGACCTCACAAGGCCTTTACGCAAGTTAACTACAAGAAAGGAAAACAGAAGACGAAAGGACTCTATCGTACAAGTGCTGGTACACTCCATACTAAGTTTTTTCTTTTAAAAAAAACATTACAATTATGTTTAATAAATTTTAAATACTATACTAATGGTCAGCTGCATTATCGCAGTCAAAGATTCTCAGATACGACAAAAGAAGAAAGTAGTAGTAGTTTTAGTATTATTATTATTAGTAGTAGTAGTAGTAGTAGTACTAGTAGTAGTAGTAGTAGTAGTAATAATAATAATAATAATAATAATAATAATAATAATAATAATTATTATTATTATTATTATTATTATTATTATTATTATTGATAAATATATCAGCAACAGTAGTAGTAAGGGCAGAAAACCGAAGTAATTTAGTAGCAATAGTAGTAGTAGCAGTAGTAGTCACGTTTTTTATTATATGTACTTTATTTCTGCATGAGATATCTACTGTGTTTGTATCGACTTCATTTTCCAAGCAGGAGTAATGCTTCAATAACTGGTTGATTAATTATCAATATTATTTCGTCAGTAGGAGCAATTAAGCATTGATATTAAGAAGTCGTATTTCTATTAATAAAGTCTTAACAAAGAGAATTATATATATATATATATATATATATATATATATATATATATATATATATATATATATATATATATATATATATATACCTTTTTAATGTCATAAAATTTGCACTATTCGTCTTTGCTGTGCAATAACAACAATTACAACAAAGATACAATACTGGACAATAACAACAATAATAATAATATTCGTTGTCGTATTTAGCCCCAATGAAAATAGTTCCTCTTATCAGTATAATTTCTTACAATTTCATTAGCGTTCTTCTTTTTTATCTAATTACTAAATGGCATTGCGTGTGTCAAACCCCTATCGCACAACTACTAATATCATAACATCAGTGCATTTGTAACTAACTGACAGCCTCTCTTCGCATTCAGATTTCATCGTCCCCAAGGAATTGAAATTGAGGTTTCCCCTCTCCATAAAGCATACACAAGGTACTCAAAGGAGAGTTTGATTTTTGTCCTGACACCGACCGTGGTTTTTTGATCTGTAATCAATTTTATATTATAGCTTATTGTCTCCAGACGGAGGGGTCCCGAATGATTTGCCTTATAGACCCAAACAATGAAGACTTTGCCCTGGAGGCAAAACCCTTATCTCACTGTCGTCGAACTACACCAAAATAGCTACATATTGAATTTACTATGTCAGATGTCAGCGTGATGGGCTTTAAATTAGCTTTTACAGTTGTTAACCATTGTTCAAAATAACGGTGGCGAAGATGAAAGGAAAAGTTATAACAGAAAAAAAATTAATAACAAAATAGAGTCCTATTTTTAAGAGAAGATTCCGTTCGGATATGAAGCACCTGTTCGTTTGTGTTCTTGACTATAATGTGTACATTTTATACAAACGGATTGAGCTGAAGCTCCAGTCATCTAATATACTTTGTATGATTGTGATAACATCACTTTATGTATACATGAAATTCAACCCATTTTTATTATATAAGTTTTATACTTGACGACAAATAGGAACGGAATAGCACAGAGGTAGTGGGCTCGATATGCACCCCAGTGACCTAAGTTTGATTCTCGTTTCCGACATGTGCAAAGGAAAGGTCGGTGGTTTTCTCGGGAGTCTGTTTTCCTAATGCGATAATATCACACATTACGCCGACGTCTGAGCCATCCAAACTGCGTCGTTAAGTCCACATAACATGTGTTTACAAAGACTTTCATCAACTAAAACTAAATAAAGTATTTAACAGCGAAAGACAGCCGCCTAATCCAAATAAAGGCAAAATATTTGTATTTACATCTTACGTAATGCAAAATTTCGTGGTAATTATATAACTTTAATTTCGCTAATTACGCAATAGTAAGTAAAGGACAGTTGACAGCGTTGTATGCTTTATATTTTATGATAATTCCTTTTAGATATAAACAATTGCAACATATTAAATTATATCTGATTATATAAAAGAAATTATATTTTCAGCATCGGTGCGAAATAAATTCATCTCTTAAAGAAAGACATCTAAAGGATTGGAAATATATATTGTGGCTACCATCATAATCGACGCCCTATAATTTGACGTAGGCGAATCAATGAGGAAGCTGTTGGAAACAAACAAAGTTTGTATCCAGAATTTAGTGATAATTAAAAGATGTTATAGCCTGTAATTTTAAAGGTTGCCACATAGTATATTGCATGAAATCGAGGATTCAGTGATGTGTTGTTGACAGCTTTTATTCAACTCAGTTCTAACGTGGGGTTATAAATATATATTCTTCTTTTGACACACACATATTTCTGGGGGATTAGCATATCATGCGTATTAAAAATTCAAATTGCAACTAGCAAATATATATATATATATATATATATATATATATATATATATATATATATATATATATATATATATATATATATATATATATATATATATATATATATATATATATATTGTTACGTATCGGCTCGTTTAAAAGTAACAAAAGAAAAGAGTTAAGACAACAAGTTTAGTAAGTTTTAACAAAAGTAATTTATTTCCCTAGAAAACACGGTGAAAAGGTGAAAATATGAAATAGGACTTACGGTTTATGAAGAAAATCCGAACATTTATCCTAGTACTGAAAAAATACAAGTCCTATCACTAAATAATTTTAACTGAATCCAGGTTCGAATCTTGATGACGTTCCAAGATGGAGGCCGATGACGTCAGATGAAGTCTTTACACAAATGTCCAGAATTTCACGTTGAACCACAATTTGTACTGTACTATTCTAATTTAGAATGAATTTCACTGAATGTCTTTGTCCTAAACCACTTGTGTAGTTCTCCAGGAAAAAATAAATTATTATTTAAAAAGTAGATGAACTCCTATAGCTGTTATCTATAACAAGACACATCTCGAACTCAAAAGATGTAAAGAAAAATAAACTCTTTCCAGCACAAGAAAATAATACCTTCTCCTCAAGGTATAAGAACGACTCTGACTATTTCACAGGGACCTAAGAGTTTTTAAACCGAACCAAAACGTCATTTCATGTACACGCACGAAGAACGCGTGGTTATTTCATCATCTAACAATCGCAGTACACCATGTAATCACATATGCTTAGAAATGACCTTGGCCACAACCAATTGTTTACGCCGGTTGTTTATCCAGTCGGCAATCTAAAATAATGCTTACGCAAGCCGAGAGTCATATTTACGTTCTAAATAAACACGATGTTTCTTTCAAAAATATCAGATCCCGAGAACATAATCATCATCATAATAAAATATAATGATACAAAAATGAAATAAAAAGAATTCAAATTTTAACACACAAGTAATTAATATACATGGTCGTAACACTTTCCCCCCATAAAAAAGAAAGATTTATGTAATAAAGCTTTCTTTTTTTTACCAGATGTAAACTATACACGAGGTAAACAAAATTACATAAGAAGAACTCTTATGAATTATACAAAGGTGTATATGAAAATAATATTTCTATACACGGGAAAGTGCATCTGCAATTAAATTGTCTTTTCCTTTGATGTGCCTGATATCAAGATTGTATTCTTGCAAAAATAAACTCCACCTTAATAGTCTTTGATTTTTATTTTTCATCCTGTTGATGAAAGTAAGAGGGTTGTGATCACTAAACACAACAACCGGAGAAGGATCTGAGCTGATGTAAACTTCAAAATGCTGTAATGCCAGCATTAAAGCCAAGCATTCCTTCTCGATTGTTGAGTAGTTTCTTTGGTGCTTATTTAATTTCTTAGAGAAATAGCACACTGGATGTTCTACACTATTTCTATCTTCTTGAATCAATACTGCTCCAACCCCAACATCACTTGCATCCACAGATAGTTTGAATGGTTGACTGAAATTTGGAGCTGTTAGAACTGGTGCACTTTTAAGTATGGCTTTTAACCTATCAAAAGCCTCTTGACATTTTTCAGTCCAAAGAAACTTGTTTTTCTTTCTCAACAAGTTTGTCAGAGGTTCAACAATATTAGAGAAGTTAAAACAAAATTTGCGATAGTATCCAGCCATACCCAAAAATCGCATCAGTTGCTTTTTACTGACAGGAACAGGAAATTCAGAGATAGCCTTGACCTTAGCATCTATAGGTTTAACTTGACCATGTCCCACAACATGTCATAGAAAAGTAACACAAGCACGACAGAACTCACTTTTAGATAAATTAATAGTCAAATTTGCATCAGTGAGTCTGTCAAAGAATTTCCGAATCGTGGCTAGATGTTCTTTCCAGGTGTTGTTGTAGATGATGACATCATCAATATAAGCATCACAATTGTTTAGACCAGAGGTAATCATATTCATAAGGCGTTGAAAAATACTTGGAGAACCCTTCATCCCAAATGGCATTCCTTTATATTGGTAGAGTCCATCTGGAGTCACAAATGCCGATTTTTTTTTTCCCTTTCCGTTAGTGGAATTTGCCAAAATCCTTTCAGAAGGTCGAATTTGTTGACGTATTTGGCATTTCCAATTTTGTCGATACAGTCATCGATTCTTGGTAATGGAAATGAATCTGTTTTTGTCACACTGTTCACCTTCCTATAATCAGTACACATTCGGAAAGATTTATCCGGTTTCAGAACAAGTATACACGGTGAACTCCAATCACTCTTACTGGGCTCTATAAAATCATTCTCCAGTAAATACTGAATCTCCTTTTTCAAGTATTCCTGTCTGAGAGGGTTCATCCTGTATGGGTGTTTTCTTTCACAGGTTTTGAATCTACAATTTCAACGTCATGAAAAATTTTGTTTGTCCTTGTAGCTACGTCTGGAAACAAGTGCACATATTCATACATTAATTGTTTAAGTTCACCCTTTTCTTGTTGTTGTAAATGAGAAAGTTTCTGGTCTAGATTTTCCATAATTTCCGAATTCCGAAGATTTGTTGTTCCAAGATCAGTAGAATCCGACTGAATTCCTTCACTCAAATCCTCAGTTGGTGGGACAGGTACAACTAAATTAATTGCATAATTTACCTGGCTATCTCTTTCAACATACTGGTACTCCATTAATTTATTTAGACTAGAGTACTAATATTATAATTTAACTCTTTCATTTTCTTCTTTTCTTTGTAAGGGTCATACAATTTAATTTCAAGAAAATTTTGAAGAGTGAGCAAGAGAGAATGAACTCTATTACAGGACTCTCTCAAGTAAAGTTTTGTGAAACCATAGTTTCACTTTTGACTTGAATTGCTGAGTGCCAAATTCAAGCATAACAAGCTGGAAAATTCCAGACATAAAATTTGACCTTTGACCTGATTGGGCAGATTTGGGAAAGCCAAATTGAGTAAAAAAACTTTATCAAAGCTTTTACTATGTTTTTGGTTTTAATATTTCTCAAAGGAATTGCCTCTGCGAATCTTGTTGACACACACATAATGGTCAACAAATATTGGTTGCCTGACTTGGTCTTTGATAAGGCACCAACACAGTCTATCATAGTTCTACTGAATGGTTCGTCAAATGCAGGTATAGGTTGTAGATGAGCCTTAGGTATCTTTTGATTGGGTTTTCCTACCGTTTGACAAGTATGACAAGATCTACAAAATTTACAAACATCAACCTTGTCTCCAGCTAGAACGTTGCCTAGCAACAAATGAATGCCCTCAACGGGTAAAGTAGACACTACACCTACTGTCACAGGTCCTGAAACTAAGTCTGATGACAAATTTACAGAATGGAGAGGAATATTAGCATAATATATATATATATATATATATATATATATATATATATATATATATATATATATATATATATATATATATATATATATATATATATATATTCTTCTCGTACCTTCCTACTATTTTGAGCCCCGAGTGGCAGAGTGGTCTAATGCGGTCGCCTTTACCGATTACTGTCCTCTCACGTCTGTCCGACTGGGTCCTAATCCTAGTTCAGCCATATTGTGGGTATGTGAGAAGGATTATCAGTACATTACCATATGTCGGTGGTTGTTGCCTAGGGTTTCCTGGGTTCTTCCACCGCCATTTATACTGGCCGCCATATATAGCCTATCATGCGCTGCCAAATGACGTTAAACCCCAAACAACAAAATAGCAACAGCAACATCATCCTACTAACGAGCTTGAAACTATATATGAGACTGCCAAGTGTGACACGAGTCTATGTTCCACTCCAAAGGCATATTGTCCAATTTCGTGAGAATGTGTCGATCCTAGATATCAGAGAGTTTAGTCCGATATAATCCTGGGTTATGAACGAGTTTAATCCGATTTAATCCAATTTAAGTCATACTTTCATTTTTGCAATGTAAAATCTCTTCTCCGTTTTGACGATAAACTTTCTGGCCACTAGCATGTTCCAAAAAATATCGCCAATGATACTACCAGCGGTCTGGACCAGAATATATAGTAGTGTTGTCATAGTCATTCTTGAGATTTAAAATCTCGTTTCACCGAAGGTGCAAGAGTTGTTACAGAGCAAAGTACTCGTTTCCACAACAGAACATTTCTTTAACAATAATATTTTCTTAAATATAGTCCAAAGTCCCCGGACTATGTTTCGCACATGATAGCTGTCTTTTACATCCATACACACAACACTAATTTGAACTGGGTTTGTTGTTGTTGTTGTCTTTAAAAGGTCAATGTAGATAATCTTAATGTCATGCTTATGATATAAAGAGATAGGCTTCTGTTAATATTTATGATATAAAGAGATGGGCTTCTGTTAATATTTATGATATAAAGAGATGGGCTTCTGTTAATATTTATGATATAAAGAGATAGGCTTCTGTTAATATTTATGATATAAAGAGATAGGCTTCTGCTAATATTTATGAATAATACCAAAGGTTAAAGATTTAAGACAAAGACATGGAATTACTGAAATAAATTGAATTTTTATTGACTCAAGTGAAGATATACATGTGCAGTTTTAGATGTATAAAAATGTGTTAATTCAACTGGAAATCCGTGACATATTGATACCTTATTCAAGTACGAATATATTAATGATTTCCATCTTAAATACCACCTCCACCCCCACCACTTTTGTTTGTCAATAAATACATTGTGGATTATTCAAACTCAAAAGCTGGAGACCTTGATAATAGACCATATTTGGTAGATCTTCATCGGTCACCAAGGTTATTCTGTTGCTGAATTATCAAACGTTCGGGACGCCTTTCTCCACTTCGTACGCACAGTATCAAACACCTTTGAAGCTCATTTAGGGAAAATCAAATCTGATGTTCATTAAAGTTATATTGACTGGTATGTCGATAAATTTGTCAGTTGTGATGTAGTCATGAAATAAAGCAATGCCATTTATGTATCTGTCATTTGTCACTTGGGAAATTAATCCAGAAGTAATAGCGCTTTACTGGTGGAGGCAAATATTTTCGAGTTCGTAATCTTGGTTGCTATCTTTTACCACCTTTGAGACTTTTGTACGTATTTTCTTAAATATGAAAATCTGGGAAAGAGCGTAACACTTGGTGGATAATGGCATTGTAATCATTTTTCCTGTACACCGTTAACTGTATGCCCCTGATAATAATTTTCTTAATTTTACATTCATAATGCCTTAATGAATTCCAATTGTCCAGCTCAAAATAAATGACCAAAATCTTTGTATGTCACGAATAAGTTGACGTCATTCAAATTAAGAAGATGATAATTTCTGATGTGATTATATGATATAATATCGGGATGTCTTTCACAAGTATTGTACCTAATTTGTTTACCACTGAATTGTTCATGTATCTCCTTTGACTGGATTAAACACTAACAAGTTGAATCACTGCATCTTAGCTTTTGTAACATATATATCTTAAATTGTTTTCAGGTTTAAAAGTGTGTTCGGGTTGTATGTGATTTGTATTTCCAGTTTGCTTCAGTAGTTTAGAATGGTAAAGATCCTTAGACTGTCTTAGTTTTTCGCGTATAAGGTTATGTTATGGGTATGCAGAAACGATACAGGCAAATAAATCAGCCAGGTTGTGCAAACATTGTTGTCAATGTTTCATTAAGTACTTAAGTGTCTTTGATCTATTTTCACCGGACTCTGGAGTTTTCCTCAATAGTTCTTCGATTTTTATCTCGCTTTATTGTTACTTCATAAAATTCATTAGGATCTATTAATTTGAGCAGACCGTTGTATATTGCTTCTCTACTCATTATTGCTGCTGTAGGCAGAAAGGAAACTCGAATGATTATAGTAATGGTTATCGCTTTAGTCACTGAAGTCGAGGTCCACCTTAAGTACAACGGCGGTAAACATTTATTTTTCTGCTTTGTGAGTCTTTGATCTGAAACTAAGTCATAGAAAAGCCAAAGCAACAAGTTTCGTAAAATTCAAGAAAATAATTTATTTTCATAAGTTACAAAGTAAAAATATAAGAGGAACTTACAGTATTGTGAATTACATGTAAAATAATCCTGAAAGTTCTTTCACAAGTCCAAACATTTAGCTTGTCCCGAACGAATTACAAGCCTGATCTTTTTAAAACCAGATTTATGTCTTGCTGTGAACTTGTGCAAATGTGGATGGATCATTGAATCCACACCAATGACCACCAGGGCATTAGTTTGTTTTGAGTATTTTTGTGGTCAAACGTATTTTTGATTTTATATATTTCTTTATTCAACGTTTTAATTATTTGAAATAATGCAATATTAATTAGTTCCATTTCCTGCTTATTTGAGTTTTAAACATCAATATGTGGATGTCTATTTTGATTTTGTCTGTATCAATCCTAGTGGAGAATGCGAGAGTTTTCTTATCTGCTTCAAGTTTGTATGTATATGGTTCTGGTGCAAAGTTTTGCTGTAATTCACTCAAATCTTTTTTCACACCTTTCGTACTTTGTCTGTTGTTTTGAACCACACTGATGTTATCACCCACTTCTTGATCAACATATTTCTTTGATTTTCTTTTAGATTGTTTAACATCAGCGTGTATTGCGTTCGAAAATTCAGGGACTGTAACATATTCTAATGTCGTGATCTTATAATTAAACTTTTCAATAAATACGTCGTCAGTGTTTTCATTAACCTTTGCTTTGTTTTTCTTGTCCTTGATTTTTCTTTCGTGCATTTTCGGTTAAACCATTCTTCTGATATAGAATTCGGATAGGCAGTTATCATGTCGTCCAGTCCGTAATGTTTGAGCTAAAATCACTTATTACCTTTCGATTTCTTGATCCTATTACTTAACTTTAATTAGAGAATTTTTGTAATTATCTCATTTGATCTTGGAGAGTACCAAAGTCTTCCAGGGACATTTGTTTTGTTTGAGTATTTGCCATATCAGTTGTATATAATGTGTATCATGAGTTAAATCATCTGCTATTTACTGTTTCCAATGACTGAATCGCAGCAGATAAGATTTTGAATATCTGTCTGAATAATTTCCATTCTCATCAATCTCTTTCGTAGCTCTAAGATTTTATTAGCTTTTTAAGTACCAACATGTACAATAGCTGATAATTTATTTTCAGCTTGTCTCCTTTATGTCTTTATATTTTTCAAATTACTATCCCTCCCCGAGTCTTACGTATTTAATTAATTACGTCTTTTGTATTCTTACGTATTCAATTAATTCCGTCTTTGGATTCTTGTGTATTTAATTAATTACATCTTTGTACAAAACGACAAGGCATAACATCAATTTCTAGGCTGATAATACGGATGTTGTTGAGGTCAAAGTTTTCATTGTTTGCCCTAGTGAGACTTCTCTTTCGTCCGCTTTTGTATAGATGTTTAAAGACCATTCATCACCGGAAATAAGGACTAATGACACATAGTTGTCTGTCATATAATTCATTCCATCAGGTGACAGTGTTCTTCAGAATTCAACAGTACAGATTCGATGGGTATCTTTACGTTTGCAGCCAACATAGGTTTATCCTCCCCAAAACCTTGTATAGAACTGATTTTCTTGCCCTCAGCCGAATTCGGGGAAATAACGTTCAGATGAGCTCATGCTTTCGACTAAACGCCCAAAATGCTATGTTGTATTTACATTTTATAACGTTTCTGAAATAAATACTGTTTATATTAAGTACATGATTTTCTCCTTGAGATTTCTCCACTCATGCTTTGAGTCATATCAAATTAAACTGTTTTATATCTATGTTATTACTATTTTATCTGAATACCTCGTCCAAAAGGGTACTTTGGATCCGCGCATGAGTTTTCCCATTTGAACCTTTAAACCGATTACATCGTTTTTATAATTTGTTGTCATTGATTTTGTGATGTAGCTGGAATTAATCTCACAGTTTAAATGATACCTATTTTTTTCCTTATAAGATGACATTTGTTTCCTCGGTAGGACATTGCCCACACTGTTGTTGCCTTATCACATTTTTCAGACCTGCCATTTGGCTGTTCAGCTGTGATGATTCGGATGCACTTTTTCTGCTCAGGTTTTGTTATCAATGCAAGTTTCCAACACATTCATGTTTTAGCTAGTTCAGTTTCTAATGCGCTGTTTTCTTTGCATACCTGTCACATTGTAAAAATAAGCGTATTTGAAAGACATCTATCACTGCAGAAATATTCTATATTCACTGTTGCTTCACATGATTGTATATCAATAATGGCTTGTCTTACACATGATTAACTTAGATTCTTTTGTATGGAAATCTTGTCCTCGCTTCCTGGTTCAACGCGTAGGTCGATAAAAGGGTGAGAAAACATTCAAGGAATACTTTACGTTTGATCAATTGTCTGTATCTTTTATCAGCAAGATAAACGGGACTTTCCTGTATAACTGGTAGGTTATTTCAGCAATGTGCAGAGTTTCTTTAAGCCTTTCAAACGTACAGATGCTTTGAGATTGATACAAAATTTTGTCATTTATAGGGTTGATTAAAAAAGATATTTCACATACCAAGTGAGCATTTGTTTTTTAATTTCTAACATCTCTCTTCAAAAATATGAATCACAACAGAGTGGCCTTATATGATATACGAGATTTTAATGTGTACAGTCAGTTTAGTTGAAATTAAGTGTTCGTATCCAACATGTAATTTATCGTTTTAACCATTGTGCTATAATGGTGATAGATATCTCAATGTTATCATCATTACATGTAGTATGCAAATATTTATGTTTCTTAATACATTATAGGAAATCTTGTTTGATGTTTGGAATACAATATTTTTAGTATAACAAAACTAGCCTGACCACACATTAATCTATTCAAACTCGTAAACAAAGGCGCATTATCATTTGATACACTGTTGCTTTTCATGTTAAACTCATTATATATCTCTGTCACATCCATAAAAACGATTAAATCCAAGACAATATAGCTTTTCGTCATGATTTATGCTATGTCAAAACAAGATAGGATCTGCAGGTCGGTAGACACAAATTGTATACTATGGTCCAGGGATTTTTATTTTCAAAGAAAATATTATGTTTTCCAAACATTTTCTCGTGTAGGGATAGAAGTTTTAAACCCCCAACCCCCCAACGAATGCATTGTTTCAACTGGATTAAACCGATGTAACCTGGGTGAATGGTCACAAATAGGCACATTATTGTTACTTCCGTGACTTCAGAAATACTAAAGAAAAACGAGTACCTTAAAATACAATGTTATCTATTCATTGACAGGCTATATTTGATCTTCCTCATTTGCAAATTCATCTGGTCATTAGCTGATTATAAATTTTATCTCTCTTACAACTCCTTTTGGAATACCATAATCTGCATCGTTATTGAATAATTGATGTCCTATGCAATATTTATTCTTCAGAAGGACATCTATTTCTCCTGTCATTATAATGCTTGAAATAAAATTGGACATTTGATATCCTAATTTGAAACATTGAACGGGGGAAGGAAACAAATGTCAGAGTTTGGGTTATACTGACTGTATTAATTGTCTACTTGGAATATCTGTTCGAAGAGAACGCTCAAGATTTGATTTGTCTTTTCGTTAATGTTTCAATTTTCTAAAAAAGATATTTCTTTTGATATGGAAAAAAGTAGGAAGCATTCTGGAAATTATAAGTAAACACAACATTTTGAAATTCTTTTAAAGAGTCAGTATTATTGAAATCGCAAATTAAATGGTATAGCTAATACAACGGAAATCATATAATTTTATCTCAAGGGACTCAAAACAAATTGACACGAATAGTTTCTGTTTAAATCGTACTGCATTATTTGCGGAAATCAATTTCATACATGCAACTAATTTAGACGTTTTTCCGGTATGACTTTTAACACTTGCATCTTTACTTTTTTATTTTTGGGATATAAATAAGTAGTTGTCGACCTTTTTAAATAATTAACTCGTATGCGAAGGTTTTGTTCGCACGAGTGACATTTTTTGTAAACAGATTCATTTTCGTCTAGTCACTAAGTGATTACAAGCTTTAATGGCATATGTAAATAGCTTATAAGCTGATTTTGTCTTTCGGTATTAATTAAATTACACTTGAATATGGTGTTTCCAGTATAAAAACATTTTCAAAATTTTAAAGCAGATCTGAAAACTTTAAACGAACCGTTGCAACGGAAGACTTGAATTTTGAATGTGATCATTTGACTGATCTAATTTATGCGTGTACCTGAACATAATAAAACAGCTGAATATAATTTAGATAGTGAGGAAAAAGACACTATCATTCATGTGTCAGTAGAATGTGATATTTTATCAATGCAACATGGGATAGTTACTAATGCCCGGGATCATATAGCCACAGAATCGGAGATAATTGATACTTTTCCAATGCAAATTCCTATCGTCCGAATGTCAAGGACTGGTCTGTTGCTTCATTCAAAGGCAGATTCGTGTTAGAAACCTTGACTGAGGGATTCCGTGCCACTGTTCACTGGTATCGAGTACAGTAGAAATTAGGGCTGCAATGATTACCCGGATAACCGTTGAAAGCTCGGGTATTAGCTGTAACCGGTTACAAAACTTGGTAACCGGTTAATTGATATTCTCCCCTCCCTTCTCCATTATTGCCTCGTAACACCAAACGAAATAAGTCAGCTGAACAATTTTACAAACGAATTGAAAATGTGAAGAAAATGCCCATGCCTTGTCTTTGAAAGCACGCTTTAAACATGAATTGAAATATTATACATCTGTCTCTGACGGAATTTAATGCTATGCATGTTCAGTTATCTGCTTTTGTTATAACATGGCACAGAACAATATTAATACTTCACTCATCCTTTATGCAATAGTACGTAGTAGCATTTTACGGCACATCAACACATTCGTGGCTATATGGTCATGCTGATAGTCAGTGCATGCTTGGGATTGATTAATGCATGAAATAGTGAAAGATATGACAAAATCATTAAAAGTGGTATATATGCATGTATTTGATCAGGTTGTAATGTTTATTTTTTTTTTGTTTTTTTGTTTTTGTAATTTTATTTTAATTCTTGCCTGTTCACACTCTGTAAAAGAAGTGTTTTCGATAGTGATTAACCAGTTACAGTTTGATTAATGTATTACGGATAACCGGTTAAGAAACTGATTAACTCCTTGAGATTTCCTTCCGTAATATTGTATTTCTACCTAGAATGGGGCCTGCTTGCAGTTTGCATCTCTGACATGTATTAACATGTGTCCCTAAAAAGTAATTGTTCTCAACAAATTAGACTGCCTTGCATGTTCTAATTCTTTTGTAGCGTGAAAAAAGAATCGTTGTACTCACAATGTTTAATTGTGTACGCTTATTGTGCGATCAACATAATTTAAAATCAAAGTTCTAAATCTGATATTGTACATAATGAGAAATGTTGTGCCTTTATTATTTTTCTCTTTTTTTTTGTAAGTTACGTTTGTGTATTGGTCTCTATGAAATATTGCGGCTGAGTCAGATTGACTTGGAAACCAGAAAACTTGTATCACACTTAAAGACGAACTAGCTGTAAGCCACGTCTATAATGAGTGATGAATATGGGTTCAAATCAAATGGACAATTTGTGCTTTACCTAGGTTAACCTTTTTGTATAGGTGATCTGTACTTCATTTCTGGCAGATATAGCTCTGATCCGTTCTTATATGAATAAAAAGAAGCCATAAGATTAAAGCGAATAGTCAGTTAAAATGCTCCTTGGTTGGTTGTTTAACGCGTACATGTTGCATCTGTTTTTCACAGATACTGGTATGTTAAGCGAGGTACAAAGTGAGCCATCATTATACTTTATTATTCTAACACTAACATCATTCAAAGAAAAGTGTTTATTTTTAATAGGGGCTTAGAATGCACTGACCCAGTACATGGATAAGGCCGATCTCTCACAACAAGATACGTTAGGACTGGATTTGTCGTGAAATTATGTAGTAAAATAACAAGATGCTCAACGCGAGTTTGCTTCTCTTCACAAACATGATTTCGTATCGCTGTTACAAGATATACTCTGACCCCAGTTTGCAGATTTCTTTGATCTGTTTAAAATAAACTATTCAGAGATATTGCCAAACATGCCCAAGGCAACCTAAGAGATATGGTTCAGTGGTATTAACGGATGTTTGGGAATGAGGCTCGATTGCATTGATAAATACCAAAGTGCGGATTGTATTTTGAAAACATTGGATTATCGCTATTACTAGAGGGGCGAAGGCTTGAAATGTGATATTGCCAACATATAAACTCTTCACTTTACTGTTAGTTTGGTTGCGTAAAATATTGTAAGATATCAATAGTCAATCTAGAGATATTTCATAATTGGTAACGCTATCTTGTAATAAATCAATTACAGCATGATCAAAATCCAGTTAATGATAAGCACAATTGCAACAGTTCTTACATGAATTGTAGAAATATTGTATGATTCTATAAATGTTGAAATTGTTCTGTAAATAATTTATAGTTTTAAAAAGAGCGGCTTTAATGAGTGACGTGCATTTACATAATAATTTCAGTCAGTTTAGTTAAGGTACCTAATTGTAAAGGGCCAAAGGACTATATTGAATAAGGACTATATTGAATAAGGGCCAAATTTCTGTCGATCTATGAAGAAAACATTAAGTTGGATAGGTGAACGATTAATTAGATTTATGGGGACTGGCACGAGTTTAAATCGCTGTAACGCACTGATTCATAATGTCACTGTCATGCGAGCGGTGGTTCTTAATTGGAACTTTGTTTACTTAACTGCAGAGGATAGGGTTAACCTCCGATCTGTACCGAAAACTGTCAATTCTGAAACTTCCCAGCGATAAGTATTTGGTAATCCAGTTTGGCAGACGGACTACAATTTTTGACGAAAAATTCGAGCGGGGGATGTATTTAATTCAGATTGGTTACGCTGTGAAAAGGGGGCATGATTTCTCTCGGAAACTATCAGTTTAAAATGCGTATTGCAACACTTTTAAATCAGTCTACACTTTTTCTACGAAAGAAATTTCGAAGGAAGACTCCAGGCTTATGTAAAAGATATTCGCCCGTAATTATCATCCAAGGGATTTGATGTCTGGAAAAAATCTACGAAACAATTCTAGCGGTAAAGCCTGAAGACACGAGGTATTTGCATCAGTCTCATGTAAATTCTTTGATATCACGATTTGTTGATTTATTTGCTTATATTCGTAGATCCATTCTCTTGATATGATTACAATTGTGTGATGATTTGTGATTTGTTTGATTTATTTGCAGGAATTTATTTGTAAATTCGTCGGCTTAATTTTCTAGATATTATTACAATTGTGCGAGTTCATCGATATGAATCCGTACAAGGATATTCTTTATATATGCTTGATGAATCGTTTGATTGTTTAGTCTCGATTGTTATAGGTAAATATGTATCTAGAATTTCATGCCTTACTTTAGTTGATATGAGTACAAGAATTCGTGTAAATTCTCCGATTTAGATAATGTCACATAAGATAAAGATTTGAATGCATATTGACTGGAATTAACGTTGTTGAACTATGTGAAATTAATGTTTGTACACCATTTAGTGGGGTTTTATATAAGCTAGAGACTTGAAGGTGTATACCATGGTTGTGACATGTAAGGAATTTCATTCATTCACTTTGGTAATGTAAGCCAGTAATTGGAATAGCCATTAGGAAGTACATTAACCTTAGGGAGCTAGGTTTGTACGGTCCGCATTGTTTAGGTAAGACCAGATGGCCGTAGGATCTGTTTGAATTACGACAGAATTTATCTGACAGTAACAAGAAAAGATTGGGAGCTCTTCTCAGGAGGGGTATACAGCAGAACACTTAGGGTGTCGTTCGTTTACTTTTACAAGGTGAGATCTGTCCCACCACGGTCTACATGACGAATCACGAACTTGCAAGCCAAAGTGACAACACAAGTTGGAAGGCTAAAGGCAGCAATACACCTGAGAATTTGGAAAAGGGGAAAGTAGAAGGACCCAGACTTACAGGCACAGGAAGCCAAAGGAACAGTCGCCGAGATTTGTACTGAATCTGTACAAAGCAGTGTTTCGATCTCCACTCGACTGATGATGATTTAATTCTATCGCTTAACAGATCGGCTATTTGTAAAAGCATATTTGTATTTTGAAATTCGTTTGAAAAATTTGAATCAAAGAAGTGTATCTTTCTAATGTAATGCATTATTACAATTGTTTATGAATTTTATTGTCTATGAAATTTTGATTAAATTTTATGGCTTGTACATGTACGGGGGCTCGTGTCTTTTTGTTCTATATACCTGCTCAGATCTTTATCTATTCCACCTGTAAATTTCACAATTTCTATTGATATTTACTCGCTCCGGGCAAATTATACCGCAGGCGATCACCTCTAGATAACGATAACCAAACCCCCATGCAACTCACCCCAACAAAGTGGGAGGGGAGTTCATGACACTAATTAAATATACTAAACCAAGATTATATGTCGTCTTTCAACTATAGAAATAATCACTTTGCCTTGTGATCAAATCCATTCTTTTACAATCTTTTCTACATTTGTTTTAGTATATTTGCGTACGTATGCCTAGTATGCACACGACATAAAAAGCCACACGCACTCAGAACATTCAAACTGAATATATATGTCTAGTATATAAACGACATAAATCACCACGCGTACTCAGAATATTCAAATTGAGTATATATTTCTAGTATGTACACGACATAAATCACCACACGTAACTCAAACTGAGTATGCATGTCTAGTATGCAAACGACATAAAACGCCACAGGTGCTCAGAATATTCAAAGACTTGATTGACATTAATTTTAAGCCTACCACTCTGTTGATTGTAAATATTACTGAATATTAGGCAATGATTCTTGTATAAATACTCTTTCTCGTATAGCCTGTGATTTTTCGTTGCACTTGAAACTGTTCTGAACCTCTGTGTGAACAATTCTGGTGAACCTAAAACATGACTTTGTCTCTTACTGTCAATTTGATTATGCAGTTCTGATATTTTGTTAGTACTTTCATTATTTCTCCGTTCAATAGCAACTAATTTATTGTCACCTTGTTCCCTTGATAATCTCTGTCTAATTCAAAATTGTATGTGCCACTTTATTTTCTTTTCTATTTTTTATGACCTTCGTATTTGGTCTATCTTCTTCGTCTGAATGTCACCAAACTTGTACTCATTGTAGACAATTATAATCCCAACATTAATGACAGATTCCAACGAATTACCTAGTTAATTTGTAGTGATGTAATCATTTTTCAGTCAATTCTCCAAACTATATATGTTGTTGATTGGAGAAAATCTGGTATTCTGTGGCGTTGTAGTATAAATCACAACATCGGTCAATAATTTGGTAATTGAGCAGCTGTATCGTTGCTAAAGATTTCATATTTCCACTTGATTTGTTTCTCATGCATTTTCTCCAGCTTTTTTCAAGTTCATATCTACTAATTATTTCCTTGTAAGTTCCATTTGTAAGAAAATTGTTTACTTCATGTTTATAATTTTCAGATTCTTTAGAAAGGTGTTATTACTGGTCTTACCTTGTATTAATCCTAATTCTTGTTCCAGCTGTGCTTCGACCATTTAGTAGCTTCATTATATAAATCATCGAATAATGGCAAAATATCGTGAGATGATATTTGTTATTCAATTGAAAATCTTTTGTTTGATGATGATGATGATGATGATTATATCATAAATACTGATCCTGCAGTCGGTGATAATAGCAAAATTGCTTCTTGTTTTCCGGAGTAAAGTATCAGACGTTTTGGTGTCACACAACTTGAAGATTCTTGACTTTCACGCTGGTGTTCGACTTGTCAGGTGAAATTGCAAAAGGAGTTGCAGCTTAAAGTAGGTCAGGTAATGGAAGGCGACAAATGGATGTTACATAACGATGAGACAATATTGAATAAAAACACAATCAGTTCTAAAATCAGAGAAAAGTTAAAATTAGGTGAAAGGTTGTAATAGCTATTTAAAGAAAAGGATGAAATAACAATAATAATAATAATAATAATAATAACTTCTTATAACGCCTTATCTTTCGAAGCTCTAAGCGCTTTACATTATTAAATAACACATAAAAGAATATACAACGACAACATTACAAAAACAAACAACATGAAATTACAAAACAAAAACATGTTCACAATAATTAAGGCGGTAAATATTATTACGTCGTAAAGTCTGTTCGTGTAGTCGAAATATTTGAATTTTAATCTGTCTCTCCCTCTGTCTCTCTCTGTCTCTCTCACAGTATTATGTGCCCTGTAATCTGACATTATGTCAACTCCTACTTTTGGGTCTTGTTTTAAATCATGTGACAGAGAAATGGCGATTTTGCGACGATTACTTTTTTTTTCTGGGTATGGTTTTCTCCGTACGGTTATCTCAGATAATCAAGTTTACTACTGAATTAAACACTTCATGACGTCATCCTCTTTAACCATTCGTAGCATCCGTATCTCTTTCCAATGTAACTAGAATAAATTTGACTCTCAGAATGAGGCCTGGAAGAGAAACCTTAGTCATATTTCCTCAAATATCAAGTTTGTGACTGAGGAACATTCGACTAGAAACAAAAAAGTGCTGCATTATAATCAAACATATTAACAATCATTGAAATATCTACTGTTTTAGAACAATTTCTGGGATATTTGAATATAAAACTAGAAAATCATTCAGTTCCCATTGGCTCATACTGTTGCTTACGTTCCTTTAATTGATATCACGCCATTGTATCGGAGTGATGACTGTAATGTTATTATTAAGTAATAATGACAATGAGCATGAAGGTCGTTAAAATATTTCCGGTGGTTTTTTAAATTTAATATACCACATGAAATGTTGAAGATGTCAAACATGAGTAAAAATGATGGGTGTAACGCAAGTCAGTATTGTCATGGAAGAAAATTGTTTTTTTTAAAAAACTTTTTTTAATATTCTTTGAAATATCAATGGATAACATCCAATGGAAACCTCAGTGTCCGAGTTACGTTATTTTTCTTTTAGTCGGAAGTGCCTCACAAATACAGAATGGTGTAATATAATCATTCGCTATCATTTCCTTCTCTCGGGGCCAACCTGATCATAAATTCAATTAGACTCACGACCAGTGAACCCAACACTAAACAATGAATCAACGAGAGCAAACAGGTGTGCTCAGTTAATAGAGATGTTTATTGCCTCATATAATGTCACCTGGGGTATATGCTATTTATTTACGTCTACTTTTACAGCTTTCTCAGACTTTAGTGATTATTTGTTTGATTTTTAGGAGTCGGCGTTGGGAAGATATTAGTAGTATAGTGGGGTAGTATAGCGACTATGGGAAAATACATTACAGACCCCCCCCCTGCGGCACTATGGCGACAAGATTTATAGCGACAAATGTGCGATGACGCACTTTTTATTTATGATCGCGCGAATGCAATCAAGCAAAAGGATTTAAGTCGCCTATGCATACTCAGTGCTTTCGCGACCGGTTAATGCCAGAAGGTCGGGCTCTTCAATTGGTCGGGACTGTGAGATTGGTGCCATCACAGCTCCGTGTTTATGTGCGATGCCGCACTTTTTAGTTATGTCTGGCAGCGGCAAAGGAGGGAAGGACCCCGGAAGAGGGGCGCCAAACGACACAGGAAAAGACTCGCGGTGTGTGCTCGCCCAATGCCAGGACGTACGTTTTGATCAAATTTTGTCCAGTAGTACTCGTGGACGGCCCTATCTCCAATGGCGTGTATACCTCCTGTGTAATTAACCTAATGTGCTTAGTTTTAGAATTTTACTTTAAATGTGTTAAGAAAGTTGGAATTTTGTGTACGAAGTGTACTTTTGTATTGCCGAAAGAGTATCGATCATCTGGGTGTGAGCCATACCAACTGACGTTAGGAACACGCATATTTTAAGTTGGTCGTTAATTTTGACGGAGGAACCAAAGGATCGAGTTTGACTTTGTGTATACAGCTGTTATCGAAAGTGGTCTTCGATAGCCAAATGAAGACTCTCATTGATTAAAAAAAAAAAAAAACAAAAAGAAATGGAGGGATTCTCCTCGTCTACCCCCTCTTCTCAGCCACGGTAATGGGGTCGTAGTGGGAAATCTTTTGTCAACACTGGCTTGTTGATATCAGGATCCCACCCAGGTGTATGTTGGTGTGTTTTCTCTAGCACCTGTTTTGCGCCCCTTGGTGGGTGTAGAAAGAGGGGATTTTTGGAGTAACAGGTAGAGCTTCCTGGATTACTCCATGGGATGGGTTTCACTTTGTGTTTGTGGAGTAGCGGGTAGAGCTTCCCGGTCTACGCCATGACTTAGCCCGTTCGAGTTGGATAGACAATAGCACCTTCCTACGAGGTGGAATTGTCCCTCGAATTGGTTAGCCCCAGTTTGTCCGTCCGAAACAAAAAAAAAAAAGGAGGGATTCCCCGCCTCTACACCCACTTCTGCGTCTCGATGTCGGGGCCTTAGTGGGAAATCTTTTTGTCAACACTAGCTTGTTGACATCAGGATTCCACCCAGGTGATTGCTAGTATGTTTTCCCTAGCACCTGTTTTGCGCCCCTTGGTGTAGAAAGAGGGGATTTTGGAGTAACAGGTAGAGCGTCCTGG
>JAECUM010039500.1:0-31700 GCA_016617855.1 Megalonaias nervosa
GACTTTGATTAATTAGTATTAAATTTCAGAACAATAATTAATATTTAATTTAGAATGAGTAAATGTGCCTTCATGGCCGTACTGACATTCACTATGATACGTTCCATAAATGTGCTCTATATTAACGATCAAAATATTAGTTTTTCACTACTCTTCAGAGAATCATCCAAGAATCAGAAAAACGATACAAATTTCTAAATGTCTAAAACAAAACTGGAAGAAAAAATAATACCATTTAATCATGATTAGGTTAGGAAATATCAATAAATATGATTATATGTTTCATAAACTACGATTTACTAAGTTTAAATCAAACTTCTGAGAGTAGTTTTAAATAAATTACGTGAAAAGATTGATTCCGTTAAATACATGTAAATAAATAAGCAAATAAATAAATATTTGGGTTTAAGTATTTCTGTTCCCTACTATAAAAGTGGATTTAACCATGGAAATTGATTGGCGAAGCTTCAACTTCTACTCCTGTGGTCAAAGTAAATATGATATGTATCTATCTATCAGCGTGTGCAAAGATGTGAGATATACATGTATGTACCCTTTGCAAACTAATTTATAAAACTGAAATGATATAAAATTGATGAAGATATCAACTTGTTGGAAATATATTGCAAAATTCTGGTAAAGATATTAAAAAGTGAAATAGTACTTTGTGTGTGTGTGTGTGTGTGTGTGTGTGTGTGTGTGTGTGATTTGGATTTTTAATGTAGCTTTAACAATTTTTCAGTCATATAGCTATGATGTCTGCAATGTGGCAGTATATAGTGATGTCTAGCACTGGGGCATCATGCCACAGACATGTAGCATGATGTCCCACCCAGTCACATTATCCTGACACCAGCCCAACCAGTCCTAACACTAACCTCTTAATGCTGAGCACCTATAGGGAGGCAGCTGCTAGTACCATATTTATAAGTCTTTTATAAGTATTACTCAGCCGGGGTTCAAAACCACAACCTCCCAGTGGAAATACATTGCAAAATTCTGGTAAAGAATTTAAAAACAATGAAATAGTGCTGTACTGTGCACAGCAGGGAGTAATCACACTCTTATTACATGAAATGATTCACTGATACATCAACGTATCGATAATTGTGCTTTAACAATACACATATCAATACATGCAGTGAAGAATCAATACAAAATGATATTTTCCCTACACAAATTGCTTTAATCTTCATAAGCGTATTAGTCAGTTTGCCGTTTATTCTTTAAATTTAGATTTCATCAGAGAGAGCTGTCACATGTTAAAGCACTTGTTTCTGTCAATAAAAAAGAAAACCTACTTACTTGCACATTCTGAAATCAACCCATCTTGCCAATCCCATTATAAAATTTTATAACCTGCCAGCATGTTCAGCAACTGATAACATATATCAACACAAAGGAGACATTCTAAACTTGTTCTGCATGTATGCTTTAAGTGCTTTACTGGACATTTAATATTCATTTTACCCCATTACTCTGTATCTTCTCAACTTAGATCAAATTTGGATGCCTTCACTTCTGACGTAGCATGTACCCCAATAATGCTTTTGGACAAACAGAACAAAAATGCATTGTGATGCTTTTGCTGAATCATGTTCTATGCTCCATAAACTTTGTTGCTCCGCTTATATTAGTGTGTACAAAATAACAGATAAAATATTAACCAGACATAGCTGATCAAAATAAATAAAGACTTTAATTCATCTAATTTATGGAGATTAGTGATTGATTTATCAATCTAAGAAGATACTTGTTTTATTGCTTAGTCTGCAAAATTCTTGGCATCACAAGGTGTCATGAGAGAATAGCAAAGGTGGTGTGGCCCTTGGGCCATCAAAAATTCCCTCATGTGGCCCTCAGAGTGGTTCGAGTTTGAGAACCCTGGTTTATAGTCATGTCTAGCACTAGGGCATAATGCCACAGACATTTAGCAACATGTCCCACCCAGTCACATTATCCTGACATCAGGTCGATCAGTCCTTGCATTAATCTCTTAATGCTGAGCATCTAGCGAGGCAGTTGTTAGTACCATTTTCATGAGTCTTTGGTATGACTCAGCTGGGGTTTGAACCTGTAACCTCCTGCATCTGAGGCACAGACCCTAACTACTTAAGCCACTGGAGCAATCAATTATTGAAAAGAAAAAAAATAATCTTTAGAAAAAAATCTTACGATACATAATTAAAACTAAATTCATATGGCCATGGTTGAGGAATTCCTTCAGGTTGAGATTTTATCTTGTGAATAAATATGCGCAATTAAAAACTTTTCTTGCATTAACTTTCTCAGACATTAAAAAATTGTATGTGTAAAAAATGGCATGAAAAGGCAAATCAGTCAACAAAATCTAATTATTATAAAGAATACTGGTCATAACAGAATGCTGAGAAATATCTATGCAGAAAATTACCTCATGTTCCTCTGGTCATTTCTATATTTAGATGTTCTAGCCATAAACTTAGTACTGAGGTGGGTATCTATGAAGGTGACATTTCTTCCAAGAGTTTTTTAGGTAACTCTGTTCCAGAAATAAATGAGTTCATGGCAAACACTTTCAGCATTTTTTTTTATTTTACCAAGATATCTGAGAAAAAAAATTAAGATAAATGTTGGTGTGAAGATCCATATTTTGAAAAACTCTCTCAAAGTCCACAGTTTATATGCCATTTATTGGCTTCACAAAAATCTATACTTAATGTGTGACAGTTATAGTATAAGAAGTGCACTGCATCTCCAATATAGTGACCTTATTGTACATATTATTGAATGGTAGCCTAAATTACTGATATAAAGAATATAAATTTACTTTGCTTTCCATTAGTAGTTAGATGACATTGTAACCACCCTTTCAGTTGCATAATAAAGTGACTCTCTATTTGGCTTTAAGGTAATTTTATCCCAGGAATATCATCTTCAGTTAACTATACATTGTGAAACTTGGGTACCATGTTACTAAGTTTGTCTGTCAGGTTTAAGACACTATCCATGCAGCCTATTTTTAGGCATGAGGTCATTATGCATTGTGTTACATCCGCTAATTCGTAATCCACCCTATTCTGACTGGTGATTATCCTTTGTTCAAGTCCAGAGTAAACAATAACCACCAAATCATTGTAACTTATTTACTGCATGACACACCAGAAGTGTAGGCATCCAAACTCAATGCAAGTAGCTATGTTAAAAATCAAAATCACACACATCCACACACACAGAAGGGGAATGGGTATTGTCAATATTTTTCATTTTGCACTAACTGTTGCTAAAGCAGTTCTTTTGTCTTTACAGTATGCACAGTGTGAGGGGCTTGGTTGTTAGTCACATCCACATCCCCACCCAGACCAGTCTTCTGGTTAAGGCTTTGCTACATGAGGAAATCACACTATTTCTTCTGTTTTTAAGATAACACAGTAATGCCTTTCAAATTTAAGTGAAGACACGAAATTTGTAATAATATGCTTTTAAAGCATTCATGCAGTGCAAAAGATGGGCATGGTGATCAAGACAAGTCCTACTGAAATGTAAGAGCCTGAAATTGTCAACAATGTCGAATTAGAATAACTGACAACTAGCCAGTAGTCTCCTTGGAAGTATTTTTGTTATCTTGTCAAGGATGTGAATGGCATAAGAGTAGATGATAAGAATACTGGTAGGTCTGTTGGTAATGTGCATATGAAAAACATTACCAGGAGGATGTCAACACATCTGAAACAGCACCACCCTACCACTGCCAATCCTTCTAAAGATGACAAGACCTTAAAATTGATACATGTATGTGTATCAATAATGTATCATATTTTAAGTTGTGTTTCAAGCTGGCTTCCTTAAATTCCTGTATTTGCTGGATATGACCATTATTTCAAAGGTTTTGACTAACACATACCCTGAGCAGACAGCCATCTGTCAGAGGATATCCCAAATATCATTTGATTTGTTTATAAATTAAACTATCAAATAAACATTATAACAAAGTTACATTCAGAGTTCATTAAGTCCAGTTAACAGACTGTTTCTTTGTCAGACAACCAATAATGGTGTTGCTGACTAAATTTCATTCAAAGGTGACTATGTCTAGTTTTACACATTGTTCCTTTGTCAAACAATCAACACAGTTGCTGACTGGACTTGTTACAGTTCCACTGACTAAACACTCTATAGCTTAGAGTCAGTTGGTTAAATGGGGTAGAGAAGGGCAACTTGATCCTTTAATAAACAAGAATGCGATAAATTTCAAAGATCGGCTTCTCAGTAAATAATGTATATACACTCTTATAAGATAAATGAACTGCAAAATACAAAGACTCAGAACTGCTGTCACATAATGCACTGGCAGATCTGGGTCTGTGCAGTTTATTAGGAGAAGTCAGTAGAACAAACAACACAGATCCTGATTTGCAGGTGCTACGACAGATCAGGATCTTTGTTGTTTGCAATTGATTCAATTTATATGCAAGTATATACATGCAAGTATATACAGTAAGTGTGTTTGTTATACTAAAGGGTTTTTTTTAGTTGGTAAGCTAATATATGCATAGATGAAACAATAATAAGTACAAGTCCAAGTTTTACTGCTTGAGAGAGGACTACTCACCATGTCAATGAATAAGCAAAAAAATGATGGAAACCATAACCCTTAGCCAACATTTGCAGACAAGAGATTTGCCACACATTACCATGAAGCAACATGTTGATGGATTTTTTACATCGCTGGAAGCTGAGTACCTCAGAAATGCATCACATTTTAAGCCTTTCTGCAATGGGTTCTTACAGTTACATAGTGGTCACTTTAAAAGGGGAAGGACTAAAGTATTCAAATGCCATACAGTGTAAATGGATTATTCATGCAAGCATGCATGATAGATTCACAGACCATGCAATTTTTATTGCATTTACCATCTTTGAGCCTAACATACTTTAAAATGTTAGTGACATGCCACATTTTGGCAATAATCATATGTACATTTTGATTGCTCATTATGGTCAAACAAGAAAAATCGATGATGTAGTCAGCAAAGCCAACAAAGTAACGAGTCAGGGATTCTCAAGTACACTGTATAAAACAAGTACTGTACAGGGGACTGTCAGCAGCTGAATTACTGGCAAAAGCAGTTCCAATGAAAACACTCTACCTGAATGTGATTCATATGATAGAACTTCTACAGGTATTTCAAGTGTCAAGTCTGGTGTGTGAGAGTGTGGATTTTTGCACCAAAATTTGATCAAAGCAATTCTGTGGTGCACACTTAGTGTTGACACTCTTGATGAATTTATGAGACTATATCTTGTTGGTGTTCATCCTTTTCTCAAAAGCCGGCAATCAAGAAGTGGAAGGGAAATCAAAACAGAGAATATATTGATAAACTCATTAACTTTATGTAAGTAGATTTCCCATAGGGCAAGTGTGTCAATGTTATGATTGGAGTACTGTATAAATAAGGTTTCTTTTTATAACAAAAAATTAAAATTTGCTTGGAAATCCATAACAAATCATACTGATAAACTTCAGGTTTGCTGCTACCACATTACAAGACCTATGGAGGGGTAAAAAAAAAAAAATTCTCTTAAATGAATATATATCATAAACAGCAAATTTGTCTGTACCTGTAAAGTCCATCTAAATGTCCACTTGCACTCTGGAAAATTTAAGGATCCCTGGTATCATGATATACACTGATACACGGCATAGGCCATATCATGATCATTTCACCCTTAATGACTATTACATACATGACACAGGCATATCATGATCATTTCATTCTTACTATTACATACATGATACAGGCATGTCATGACCATTTCACCCATAATGACTATTACATACATGACACAGGCATATCATGATCATTTCACCCTTAATGACTATTACATACATGACACAGGCATATCATGACCATTTCACCCTTAATGACTATTACATACATGACACAGGCATATCATGACCATTTCACCCTTAATGACTATTACATACATGACACAGGCATATCATGACCATTTCACCCTTAATGACTATTACATACATGACACAGGCATATCATGACTATTTCACCCTTAATGACTATTACATACATGACACAGGCATATCATGATCATTTCATTCTTGCTATTACATACATGACACAGGCATATCATGACCATTTCACCCTTAATGACTATTACATACATGACACAGGCATATCATGATCATTTCATCCTTAATGACTATTACATACATGACACAGGCATATCATGACCATTTCACCCTTAATGACTATTACATACATGACACAGGCATATCATGACTATTTCACCCTTAATGACTATTACATACATGACACAGGCATATCATGATCATTTCATTCTTACTATTACATACATGGCATAGGCCATATCATGACCATTTCACCCTTAATGACTATTACATACATGACACAGGCATATCATGACTATTTCACCCTTAATGACTATTACATACATGACACAGGCATATCATGACCATTTCACCCTTAATGACTATTACATACATGACACAGGCATAGTTTGATCATTTCACCCATAATGACTATTACATATATGACAGAAGCATATCATGACCATTTCACCCTTAATGACTATTACATACATGACACAGTAATATCATGACCATTTCACCCTTAATGACTATTACATACATGACACAGGCATATGGTGATCATTTCACCCATAATGACTATTACATACATGACACAGACATATCATGACCATTTCACCCTTAATGACTATTACATACATGACACAGGCATATCATGACCATTTCACCCTTAATGACTATTACATACATGACACAGGCATATCATTATCATTTCACCCTTAATGACTATTACATACAGCAGATTAAAAACTGTAGTTAATGACTCAAAATGAGCATGATCTGAGATGAACTCTTTAATCTAGAAAGACTTGTATTTGAAAAAAAATGAAAGGTCTTGTTTTTAACTGTACCAGTGTTGTAAATGGTAACATTCTGCATATTGCAAGTTTGTATACCAGAATCAAATCTCCAGTGGAACAGGATTTTTTTCTTTCTTTTTCAGAAATATACTGACACATGTATAATATTGTGATAAAAAAGCAAATAAAATAGAAACAAATAATATTCCAAGTATAAGTAAGAAATGTTTTAATAGAAGTCAAAACAGATATATGGAACAAAACATAGCTACTTTTCTAAACTTACAAATGCAAACATTAGGCCATCTATAACACTAAATCTGAATACAATATTTACCCTGTAGAGTTGTAACCCTAATAATGATGATATCATTATGACATATAACACAACATTGGAATGCAATATTTACCCTGCATGGTGTAACCTTGATTATGATGATGCAACTTATGATAAGTATTTTCTGCTTGTAATGATTGCTTTGAAAAAAGAGGCAGCATTTGTAATGACTCCATCGATACTGCAAAACTAGTCCAGTGTTAACATGAGATGCTTTGGGAGGGGGACTGAGTGGGAAGAGCAAAGCAGAGAAATGGGCACTTAAATGAAAGAGGCAACTAAATGTTGGAAAAGGTGGAAATGTTACATCAAAGAGAACCTTGGTACTGTGTTTCTGATATAATGTGTTCATACACCAACAGTTTAAATTTATTTTATGGGCATCATTAGGTTTCTCCTATTCCAACACAAACAAATCAGTTAAGAATCAGTTGCAGCGTCTTCCATCCAATTTAAGTGTTTGTTGTCTGACAGATGTTTTAATCAGTCTCTTATTTGAATGAATAAAATAGAATTAAAGTTCACTTGTTTTTCCATCCAATTATTTTGTTCAAAGCTCCATTCACTCGTCTGTGCATTTTTTTCTGTGTTTTCTTTTTCACTCTAGCCATCTGTAACTTTTTTAAGTATGCATTGATCAATTTATCTGTTCACACATCTCTCTTTACATACTTCCATCTTTTATTCTTCTATAAGTTTGTCTCTTCATCATTTCCTTCATCCATCTGTTCACAAACTGCCCCATCATCCATCCATTTTTTGCCAACAGTTTCCATTTCTGTTCAACCTTTCATCCATCTGTCCATTCACATTTACATCTACTGATCCATGCCCATGCTATCTGTTCCACTTCCTGTCTACCATGTCCATTCATCCTATTTTTATCAATCTAATATTGTGTTCGTCCACCAATCTAATCAACAGTCTATTTGTCTCATCAAAATGTTGACAGATTATGTCTTCTTCCAATATTTTTTGTAATTCTTCATCATGAGCACACCTGCTTACCTACATACCTACCTGTATACATAATATATATATATATATATATATATATATATATATATATATATATATATATACATGCACACACAACAACAACAACTTCATATTCTGAAATAATTGTGAAAGGCTTTCTGAATGCATATCCTTCTAGGCATAAAGCTTCAAACACACTTGCTTAATGTTGTATGGATTGCTTCCCATCTAGTCGAACAGCCAAGCTCAGCAAACATAGGAAACAGCAGCTAGCCATGTACATGATTTATGAAATGAAGCACAGATGACAAGAAACAAAATTATTCTGGTGAATTAATATTATCTAAATGAAACAGCAAATGTGTGAGTGTATGCGTGTGTCAAAGGGGATGTTGTTTTGCTCCGACAAAAACTAATGTTATTCTATTGATGTGTAATGCAATCAGGTGACCTTCCTAAATTTACTTCCATGAAATATATCCCCATTATGATCACCTAACAATACCCTCTGAGTCACAGTAGGGGCAGTACCTCCCAAAGCAGAAAGGGAATTATTAAAAATTAAGGTGAAGAAAATATACACCCACCCACCACAGCTCTTTCTCTCTCTCCCTCTGTCTCTCAAAAACACACACTATTATGTAACAATTGATACATATTACTATTCCTCACCATTTTCTAGTAATACAGATAACTACAATAACAATAATAATGAAACTGAATTACTGTACTGACGAGACAAGTCTTGAAGTCTATGATGGTGAAGAAAAAATACAGTTATTTCTTCTATATTAGTAACTTCAGTATCTTTAACTAGTCTAAAAATTGCAAAACTAAATGCACTACATTACTAAAATAAATCTTTGGTATAAATTGAACCATTTCATGCAAAAAATGATTCCCTGCGATACAAATGAGAACAGTCCGCACCTGATACAAACGCCTGATGTTGGATAAGAAAATGTTCACCACACTGGAGAAAATTCAAAAATAATGTAATTAATAAGAAATATATCAGGTTTGATAAATATAAATGCAAATGAGACTTCTTCCTCATGCATGTCTATGTATACGCTACAGTACATACACAGAACACAATGCTCATTTCCACAGAACGCTGATACATGTCACTTTGCTGTGCTCTTCTGTATATGACATCATCATCATTTTGCATTAAAAGTGCAGTAAAGTTTAACAGTATGTTGAAAACAAATCTGTTCTATCAAGTATCCATACAGTAGATACATCCAGAAAAATATCATTAAAAAGTCTGACACAGGGCTGATTTTAGACAAAGTGAACATAGAATTCTGGCAAACAAATTAACGATGCCAGTATATGTTACCTCCTATTGTCACACTTGGATAATAAAAGACTCTAACAATACCTCATCTCTGTCTTGCTCCACGACATAGTTTTTTGTGGCATACAGTGTGGGATGGGCCCAGGGGGACGGCTCCTGCCAGTGCCGATTTAGATCAAATCCCATCAGGGAGCATCTGCAACAGAAACAAAAAACCCATCTGAGCCATCAATAAATCTTAAATCTGAGCCTGACTAATGCCATGGTTTACATGACAGCTGCACTTCTGCAATCCTGGATTCAATCTCCTGTTCTGGCAAATGCAAGGCTGTTCATGCAAGGTCTGTTTGGTGCAGTCTTCTCTGTGTTTTCCTGTTCTTACAGATTACTTAATTCATTGGGTTTTAGCAGAAAAGCTGCATGTGAAAGGCTGTTTTGAAGTGTCAGTTCAACTGGCATAAGGTGCACGGCCCAGGCCACATCAAGAGTGGTCTAGGCAGGCTTGATTTCATAACCCACTTATTTTGAGTCTTGTACTCTAACCACTTAGCCACACTGTTAGGCACCAGTAGTCATTGCTTTTGATGATGACTTTCCCCAAAAGTTATGCAACACATACAAAAAAAATGAACACATGCATCATGAACAAATGTGTAAATTAACATTTCCTCTGTCAAAATGTTACAAAATATGTTCAGACATGATGAATGAATAGTGTTATCTATATTTTATTTGTATTGTTTTTGGCTTTTCTCTATGATTATATGTTATGTGTATCTATATTTTGTACCTGACCTTTGTCCAAAATCAAGGTAATAGTGTACCTGACCAGTGACATTTACTTTGTAAACAACATAATACAGATCTAATATCTCTCTATCATTCTGGATTAAATATTCAAATAATTACAAATGTAAATCTCACCTCTGTCTGCGTGAGTTCGAGTCTCGGGTTCGGCCAATGTGGGTATGTGAGAAAGCTTGCCAGTAGCTTCTTGTGAGTTGGTGGTTCTTTCCGGGTTTATTCCTGGGTTCTTCCTCTGCCATTAATACTGGCCACCATGTATAGCCTATCTTGTGCTGAAAAATGGCGTTAAACCCTACAACTACAACAACAACAACAACAACAACAACAAATGTAAACATGTGTACTTCAGTTCAAGTTAAAGATACAATCTTGATTCTGATCTTAGAAACTTCCAGAAAGGAAATTTTGTATTAAGTTGACAGAGCATTTCCAGAAAATGGTAACTGCAACCTAGGTCAAGCAGAGAAGTATATAATTTTGTTTACATTAGAATTATTCATTCTTGCCTTAACATCTGAAGTAGAATCATTCTTATTGCTATATTTAGGTTTTGGTTTGGGTGGATTTATTTATTCAGGTTATTATTCACTGAAATTACAAAGTGCTCAGTAATATTCTTGGACTAAAACATTAATTTGGAACTATGGTGTTCAAACAAGGTCATTTTGGATTATACTATTGTGATACATGAAAAGACTGTTAATATATCACCCTATTCCAGGCCATTGGCACATCAACACATTTGGAACTACAGGCACACCAACACATTCAATATCTGAATTTATCTGGAATACCACTGGAATTCAACTGGAACTTCATACATTTGGACTTCTGATAGAACTGTAAGGACTGTTTGTCATCTAATTCATAATACTTTAAGTTCTTTTTAAATTTTCATTTGTATTTTAAGGAATAAATGATTTATTGAATTTTACAAATCTTGTTGGAGTTCACTCTTTTCTGTTACTTAGTTTAAGACCGTAGAGTTGTAATATTTCTGAATGAAACCCAAGTACTTCTCTCAGAGCAGGACACAAAATCCTAAGCAATGGTTTCATGTGTAAGCAACAAAAAAAATCCACCAGTTTCATTTCATTAAAGATAACCATAACATACCTGCTATAATGTAGTATATCAAACTAAAAGCATGATTTCTTTTTAATCCCAATCCCCCTCATATAGGCAGGTTTTGAAATACACAGGCATGTTGTGAAATACATGATTTTCAGTAATCTTCAAAAAGAAACACCATGTCAATATATATCCGTAACATGCAAGCATGAACAAATGGTAAATAGTCCTGATTAGAGCTCATGCAAAACTAATTTGGGGCAGTTTATACAGCTAATTGTCAAAGAGGCAATTAAAAGGCAATGGTCAGGTACAAACAACTGCTATGGTGGAGCACATTGTGCTCATTTACATTGGTAAAGTTCACAATGTGGAACAACACAATTCATTTTAAGTTATAGGGAAATCAAAGAGATGCTAGACACATGTAGAAGAGCAAATGGTATTACACATCACTGCCTTGAATGAGAATGGTTAAGCCATCTGTATTAAAAATTATTGGCAAATTTGTAAACAGTGGCAATGTTTCTCTGAAGTCGTATTTTACTTCATATATAAAATGCAAAGCATGATTAAAATTATTTGAATTTTTGGATAGTGTTCAAGTGTGATTCATTTCTGAAAGTGATTCTGGATGCAATAAGCTATTAGCAAAGCAAGCAAAGCCCAACAAAATAAATTAATGAACTCCTGGTTGATGAGTTTTACTTTGTGCAAAGACTGCATCTAATTAAGCATATATTTTGCCATCCAATTAATTCTACAGACAGAAGCTTGATGTATGTTTTTATTAAATGTCAGTGTGGTTGTGATTATGTGAGTGTTTGCATATATCTGTATGTGTATGGTGATGATATTTGATAACACCAGTTTGCCAACTTCTTTTTTTCTTTGTAAGTATATTAAGTGCTCTGAAGAAAGCAGACAATTTTTCTTTTATTCAGATTTGAATTTCTGATCATCTTCTATAGGCTTACATGACAAGATGGCTTATTTTCATTTGGACGTCACTTTTTTTGGTCACACACTTCAACCCCCTTGGGATCTCAAAAGGCGCTTTTCTAATCTCAAGAAAAAACAGAAAACATTGTCTGGGAATATGGCAGGTATGCAGTGGTAAAATTAAGCCCAAATCACAAATGTCACAATGATATATGGACATATTACCATTATTTTTTCATGTAGCCTTACTGACCCAAATTAAAATTAAAACTGAATTAAGTTTAATCTAATGAAACTTTAATTAATTAAACAGCTGGATCTCATTCTGGCATTTTATTTTATATAACTGACCAATCCAATTGCTGTTCTGGATTAGTTTGGCCCCCAAAATAAGTAATTTTTATGTTTGGCTCTAAACTGTACACTTATTGTGTCTGTACAAGTCTCAGAAGTATTATGAGTTGACAGAGGAGAGGTTGATTTACATCTCTATAGGTGTGGGGGTGGGTGGGTGTGAATGCATGTGATTTGGATTTTTAACATAGCTTTAACAATTTTTCAGTCATATTGCCATGATGTCTGCAGTGTGGCAGTTTACAGTGATGCCTAGCTCTGAGGCATCATGCCGCAGACATCTACCATGATGTCCCACCCAGTCACATTATCCTGACACCAGGTCGACCAGTCCTAACACTAACCTCTTAATGCTGAGCGCTTACCGACGCAGCTGTTAATACTATTTTTATAAGTCTTTGGCATGACTTGGCCGGGGTTCGAACCAGCGAACACCTCTATAGGTAATATCTACTTTTGAGGAGAGTCGTCATGAAAGACGACAGCTACTGGTACCTGGTGGTGTTTGCTTCTCATCTTGCCTTTATATATACATACTGCATTTAGTAGGAATGTGGAGACTGATATTCAGAAGTGTTTCTCAGTGTGAATGCCTTCATGGGGTCAGCACATGTTTCTGTGCACTCTCAATACAACTATTCATTAAGGAGGAGTAGCACTAACAAGGCCATTTTGTAAAGTCATATTGCCACCATTTTCGAAAACTACCAACCATACATAGTAAGAAGTGTTTTAGTAAAAACATATGTTGATACAACCATCCGTTTAAGTAACATGAACAAGATTTTCAAGATGACTGCCATGGCAGACATATTGCTGGTCAGATCAGAACCATTTTTATTTAGAATCAAGTAGATATCCTAAAAAGACTTTTAGTGAAACTCCATATCTATATGGCCATCACCATTCAATCAGCAGGGGTAGTGATAACAATATTTTCAAGATGGCCACAAGGGTGGTCATATTTGACGTCAGATCAGCACCATGCTGATTCAAGACCATCTAGTTATATCAAATTAAGTCTTTTAGTGAAAACCCAATGTTGATATGACCATCTATTTAAGAAGAATAGCAATAACAAGATTTTCAAGATGACCACCATGGCCGCCATGTTGTACATCCAGCCCCTGGTCCGGGCCTTCTACATATCGCAAGAATTCTTTTAATGAAAACCGCCATCAAAAATGACCATTTCTTCAAGCGAAGCAGTGATAACAGGATCTTCAAGATTGGTGCCATGATGGAAAAAATGGAGGTCTGATTAGCACCATTTTCATACAGGAGCATATCCATGTCAAGAGACATCTTTCAATGAAAATTCCATGTAGATATAACCATCTGTATAAGAGGAGAAGCAATCACAAGATTTTCAAGATGGTCACCATTCTGGCCATAGGCCATGTTGGACATCAGACTGGCACAATGTATGTTTAAGACCATCCATATATCATTTGCTTAAGTGAAAACCCAATCTTACCATACATCCAAGAAGTAGCAACAAAATGTCACAGATAGCCACAATGGTAGACATACTGAAAGTCCAAGTGGAACAATTTTCATTTAGGACCAATGAGACCAATGGGTAAAACTGTTTGCCAAGCTTCATGACTTTCCTCTGTTAGTTTAGAAGCAGCAGTGTTAACAAACACTGTTAATGGACAACAGACAACAGATAAATGACAATGGAATGCAGAACCATTGCATAAGCTCTTCTGCTCTTTGATCAACACAGATAAAAATTTCTTAATAATTTCTGATATTTAAAAAGAAAAAAAAAGAAAAATGCTAAACTCCATTATGCACTATTGATGCTAAGATGAACATGAGTTCATATGAAATTTTGCTTTCATAAGCAGAAAATTACAAACAAAATCATGTATATAATCCCTACCGGAAATCTGCAGCAAAGTACATGTCTAAAAATCTTCCTCAGTTACTAATTTCATCTCCTTCTGATCTTCTCCAGTTCGAACAACATAGCAGGTCAAAATGCAGAATGATTTTGTACATTTACAAAAACATCTTCACTCGGATCTTAGGTGTTAGGGAATGTGGTGAGAAAGGAGCAATAAAACAGTATGGGTTGGTTATTGTTCCCATGCTCTTCTTTAAAAAATCATCGATTTTGTGATCTTTCCTGTCGGTGATATTGCCATGAATGAGCACATGCATGCACATCATAGATTTCTGACACAGTGACAGCTGTGAACGGTCAACATTTTTTCCAAAAATGGCCCAACTTGTATTCTGGGATATGATAAACCACATGGATGCATGTTTAAATCAAATCCTGCCAGACCAGTCTGGGATAGCCACCATAAAGGTGTGTGCCCCTTTTAGGCAAGGCACAAGTTACTCCAACAGCCTTGGCATGGTGTAGCCTTTCATGTGTTAAGTCTGTGGTAGAAAAGTATAGGTACTGTAACCAAACCGAATGCTAAAACTCAAGAATTTTATATCTATCTGGCAAAATATGTGGCCCTCGAGTATGGAATATTTTATACCTGTAGTTTCCTAGGAAGACACCATCTGGATTCAACATCGGTACAATTTTGAACACAACATGTTCTCTCAGCGTCTTTGCTACTGGATGATTGCTGATCAAGAAATCAATTAATCCTGTAACAAGAGATAGGCATAAAATCAGGCACATTCTGCAAGGTTATACCTGGTTAACTTCAAACATAATAAGACTACCATAAAGTGTCCATCATACACCCTCTTTCAGTGGTCTGATACTCAGGTACTAGAAGACAGTACTTGTGTAATTTGTGTGCTATGCCACTTCCATTAAAGAAACTACCTAGCAATACTGCATGCTCTTTCTTATCATCATATGGCTCCCTTGTCTCAAATGCAAGATAGCCACAAAATCCAATCCAGGTAAAAGACATAAGACTAAGTTATTTTGTGGAAACCATTTTCTACTTTTAGTCTCAATGATCTTGACCTTTGACCTATTTATCCCATCAATGTCAGATGCCTTTCTTGTCTCAGATCC
Organism: Megalonaias nervosa; assembly: GCA_016617855.1. NCBI lineage: Eukaryota > Metazoa > Mollusca > Bivalvia > Unionida > Unionidae > Megalonaias > Megalonaias nervosa. The sequence continues at coordinate 15,700 of JAECUM010039500.1, forward strand.
AAAACCTCCACAAGCTATGATCATGGTTTGTGGCAAAAGACTTGATTTAATTTTTGTGAAAAAAAAATTCCTTCTTGTTGTCCTTACGGAAAAAATTTTCTACTTGTTGTCCCACTATCCTTGATCTTTGACCTTTAAAGGCCAAAATCAACAGGTGTCTTCCTTGTCTTAAATTCAAGCCATCTACAAAGTTTATTCATGGCATGTGGAACAAAACTTAAGTAATATGTGGAAATTATCTTTCCTTTTTATTGTCCCCATGACCTTGACCTTTTATCTTTTAATCCCAAAATTAATAGACATCTTTCTTATCTCACATGCAAGCCATTCATAAAGTTTGGTTACAATAGGTGATAAGAACTCAACCTATCATTCAGAAATCATTTTTCTTTTTCAGAATCACTGTGACCATGACAATTGACAGTTTGATCCCCAAATCAGTAGGCATCTTTCTTATCTCAAACACATGCCATTGACAAAGTTTGACCTTGACCTTGGGCCATTTAAGTCTGATATCAATGTCCTTTCATTCCTGAAAAACAAAGTTTTACAACAGATGATAGAGGAGAACTTTGCTAAAACTACAAGAGCTAACAGATGAACAAACATACAACGATGGACAAACATACAACATCATAATGAGATAAGCTCCATCTTACAGCAAGCATATGATAAAAAGAGTAATTGAAATGCACATTATATGCAGAAATCATTATTTTCTTATTAGATTTACCATGACTGTGGCCTCTGACCTTTAAGCCCCTATAGGTTTCTTTGTTACCCCAAGTGTAAGACATCCCCAAAGTTTAGTCAAGGAACTAAGTCTAGAACAAAGATTATGCAACCCCATTGTTCTCTGAGCCACAATGGCCCTGCCGTTTGACTGCAAAATCAGGCGGCCTCTTCCAAAACTTAAATGCAAGCCCTGCACACTCTTTTGTCAATGAACATGGTCTAGAACAAAAGTTATTATGAAAAACATTTCTTTCTTTCAGTTACAGTGTCCTGGACCCTTGATCTGCTGACCCCAAAACAAATAGGTTGTTAACCGATATGAAAGTTAGTCACCAACTTTGGTGAGGGTACAGTCAGTATAAAACTAAAATTTGTGTACAGAAACCATATTTTCTTGCAGTCTTACTAAACCTGACCTTGGACCTAATTCAATAGGCTTCTCCCTTGCCACAAGTGCAAGCCTTATGCAAAGTCTGGTCCAAGTCTGTGATGTAAAATTAATATGTTATTGTGCAGGATCCATTTGTCCTCAGTTGCAAAGACCTTAACCTCTGAGCTTTTGAACCCAAAATCAATAACCTTTATCCCTACCACAAGTGTAAGCCATCCACAAAGTTTAGTCCTGGTCTGTGATGAAGATCTAATGCTGTTCTGCAGAAACCATATTAATTTTGTTCTTTCAGTCACAATGTCCTGGACTTTTGACCTTTGACCTTTTGACTCCAAAATCAAAAGGCTTCTTGTTTTGAACAAGAATAACTTACTTGCAAAGTTTGGTGAATATAAGTGCTGTAAAACTTAATTAATGCATAGAAAAAGGAATATCGACAGATGAAAGTAATGACAGATGGATGGACATGTTCACACCATAACAAACTCTGCCACAAGGCAGGTATTAAAACAAAAATGATAGATTGGTTCTTTAACATCAGTACAATTAAAGTGAGATATGCTACAGCTATGGGCATTTAACACAATTAAGGAGAATTTTATTCTTGCATTTTAAAATGTGCTGATCATGCGAAATTCTTGGACACAATCTAGGACACAAAATACATTTACTTTTGAATGATAAATAAATTACACAATAAACAAGAAACATGTTCATGGACATGCATGCCCCAGCAATGCTTAAAATGACCTAAACAGAAACCTTAACCAAGGTGTGATTACAGACAGATGGACAAAGGTACCTGTCATGTTGAGGCATAAGAAAAACTAAATTCTAAAAATTTGGCATTGTTTTTATGAGGTATGGAAGCATTCCTGAGAGTAAGATGGAAAAAGGCTTCCAGAGCTCATTGATTCATGCTCATATCTGTATCCTCCAAATTTGCATTGCCATTGCCATCAGACAAGACCATACTGAGTGTCCCTTACCCTGGCAAACAAACGAGGCAGGCGTTTCTCCAGGATGAACACGAGCTGTGATAAAGACGATTCTCTTTGCCTCCCCAGATAGCAGATTATCAGGATGGGTGATTGTAATCATATCTAGCCGTCTCTGTTGCTGTAATTAGATCAATTAATTTACAGTTATAGTCCATGTTCATATCGTTCTTTTCTGATTAACTGAAGATTTCAAGCTAACTTCAGGTCTAACTAAAATCTGGTCTAAAGTAGCAGTAGCTGACACGATACATCCACATCTGTAGCACCACCACCACCTGGTACATTTAAAAGTGTTCAATAAACCATGGAATGTAGATCACAACAACCTAGTTTTGGAGTGTGATACAATTTACTCTGAAGATGCATCTACAATGTACTTTGGAAATACTTAAAATCCTGGAAAAATAGTCACAGGGACATATTCTTGATGTGTGAAATGCATTTATCCTAACATGCAACCTATATAATTGGTGGCATGATTTTTAAACAATTTTCCATAAATTTAGAAAAGCAGAAGACAGTGACATGCTTGGATGGATGACCCATGCAAATATAATGCACCCACAAAGTATGTTTCATGGTAATAGGTGTAGTAGTGTGGAAGTAAGAACACTAACATGAAGGATGTTAAAACTGAAGTACATAAAATAATAATTTTTTTCGCTATTTGAGTTTTCTGAAATTGCTCTTTCTTAATAACTTTTGAGTTTAAACTTTTCATTTCACTGGAAATGACTGCACTCAGATCACTAAATTTCTTAAAAACCCATGATCACCAAATTTCTGCTGTAAATAAATGTTCTAACACTGCATAAGTAATAAGTTAATGCAAACAAAATAAAATAATTTTTCTAAATATTTTTCCATATCTAAAGCTTGCATAAGTTTTGAATTTTTACAGGTTTTGACATAAATCCTGTAAAGTAGACATCAGCGACTCAGTTTTGGTGCATGATATATGTCTGTCACTAAGATGCAACCTCAGAGAAAGTTTGGCCACAAAAGGTGAAAATATATTTAAATTGAGATTGCCCAAAACATATGTTTAGAAACCAACCTTTTTAAATAAATCTTAAAATTAGGTTACAGTGATCCAGCTTAGTGTGCAACACATGTTCATCTCAATATAGGTGAACACATCTGATGAACAGACAAGGTGAATCATGTTTACTGCCTGCTTCTTAAAGCACAGTATAAATAAATGGGACTCAAGTCACCTAGATGAAAAACACAGGCTGACACAATGAATTTGATCCTATGATGCATATATGTTCCTTTTTAATATTATAGCTGAAGTCCAAGTACCACACAATCAATGAATGTATTGCTCTAGCCAGTGCTAAAAGAAATTTCTTTTTCAGACACAGGCTCAGGGCAATTGGCTTTACAAAAATAACTTGCCCTGATTTAAAATCCACTTGCCCTACAAGGTATTCTTGACTATTATTTTATTAAATGGTGGGTCCCTTATACTTCTGATACTGTTCATTAGTCTGAACCCTCATTCACATTCTGCATAAGTGAGTGGCTCACATGTAATGGGATTTCCAACAATTTCATAATTTCTGCATGCCCAGGTGTGGAAGTCTGAATAATTGTGACAATATACCATTGCTCTTGTGATTCTGAATGTATGCCTTCAGCTTTACTTAGGTAAATTCAGTCTGTCTATTTCATCATGATCTGGAGAGATGAGATTTTGGGACCTTGAAGCAGCAATCAAAGTTGAAAACGGAAATGAAGAGAGACCTACACATGGAGCTCCTGCAGATAGTTTAGTATTAATAATTAACCAGCAACTTTCATGAACTTTAAAATGAAAATGATGCATTTTTCTGCAAGCTCAAAGTTTCTTTCACATGAATCAGATAACACTTTATTTGAGACAGATGTAATGGGCAACTCACTTAGAGTATTTGGGGCTTGATCTAGATTCAGTAGACCATCAGCTGTCAGGCTATCAGATTTTTTTCAGCTCTAAAAGCTAAGCATTCAAAATCTCACTAGCAACTGGTTGGACTTGTATTGTATGTTTCAATAATAATTGTAGAAAGGTTGGACTGGTATATTGTCTGTTTTAACAGTAACTGTAGACAGGTTGGACTGGTGTTCTGTTTTAACAGTAACTGCGGTCAGGTTGGACTGGTATTGTCTCTTTAAATAGTAACTGTAAAAAGTAATACTGAAAAGGCATACCAGTTGGTGAAACACCTCACAACAGAGAAACAGGGAAGATCTACTACAATCCAGGACACAGCTTGTAAGAGTCTCACAGAAGATCAAGAGATTCTTAACAGATGGACGGAATACTGTTCAGAGCTTTACAAACCTTCTGGAGACCAAGCTGTACTAAACTTCCCACTGACCACAACATAGGCTGACCACCCGATCCTCAGGAAAGAAGTAGCGGCTGCATTAAAGGCTCTAAAAAAAGGGAAGTCAGCTGTGGTAGACAATGTACCAGCTGAACTAGTTCAAACAGGAGCAACCTCCATGATAAATGTCCTTACAACAGTCTGTAACAAAATCTGGCAAATGGAGAATGGCCCACCCATGGACCCAGTCTCTGATTATCACTATTCCTCAGAAAGAGAATCTACAGCTATGCCAGAACAACCGAACAATCATCCCCATCAGTCACCCAAACAAGGTTATGCTTAAGATCATCCTCAACAGAATGAAACCCCAAGCAGAGTAAATCATTGATGAAGAACAGGCAGGTTTCAGAGAAGGACATAGCACTATAGAACTGAGCTTCAGTCTCAGAATCCTATGTGAAAAGTATCTGCAGCATCAACAGGACCTCTATTATATCTTCACTGACTTCAAGAAGGCTGTTGACAGGGTATGTCATGCTGCCTAGAAGGCCACATGAAGATATACAACATAAATGCAAAACTAACCAGCACTATAAAAAAAAAAAAACCTGTATGACAAGGTGACTAGTGCAGTTCTCATCAATGGCAAAATAGGAGACTGGTTCAGAACCACAATCAGTGTCAGTCAGGGATGCCTTCTCCCACCCATTCTCTTCAACATCTACCTGAAATGGGTCATGTCTGATGCCTTGGAAAAACCATGAGGGCAGTGTCAGCGTTGGAGGCAGAACAATCACCAATTTGCACTTCGCTGATATCAATGGCTTAGCAGGAGATGAACAACAACTGGAAACCTTAGTGAACTATCTTAACCAAGCATCACTAAGGTACGGGATGGAAATCCATGCTGAAAAGACTAAGCTAATGACAAACAACCCAAGCGACATCTAAAAGGAAATAAGAGTGACTGGATAAAGCTACAGCGACAAACTTCAAGTATCCAGGTGTGATAACCTCTAATAAAGGTTCAAAACCTTAGGTTTTTTTCCATGATTGTACAGTTAACAGCTGCAATGGCTAGGCTGAAGCCTATTAGGAAAGACAGCTACATTATGCTTGGGTCAAAGTTCAAGCTTATGTGCTCCCTCATCTTGACCGTATTTCTGTATGCATGTGAGACATGGATCCTGACAGCTGCAGAACTAGAGAGAAGAATCCATGCTTGCAAGATGAGATTTTTTTCAAAGGATCCTGAAATCACATACTTAGACCACATCACTAATGAGGGGGTGCACATTGGAGTCCAAGGTGCCAATGGACCATGTGAAGATCAGCTGAACACTGTAAAGAAATGCAAACTATGATGGCATGGTCACATCTCATGCTCATCTGGCCTCTGAAAGACAATTCTTCAGGGCACAGTGAGACGAAAGAGAAAATGAGGCAGAGAGAAGAAAAGATGGGAAAATAACATCAAAGAGTGGACAGGTATAAACTTTGTAAAGTCCCAAAGAGCAGTGAAGAAAATAGGGCAAAATGGAGAGAGACTGTCGCAAAGTCTCATCAGTGGTGCCCCTACAACCAGCCAGATGACAGGAGAAATGAAAAAACAAAAATACTGACAGGTTGGAATAGTATTGTCTGTTTGAATAGTACTGTAGGCATCAGGTCACAATTAACAGTTCCGGTTCAGTAACCACGAATGTAGTCCCAGTCTATTTGTAGAGCATTTTTTCCTGTCTCCGTTTGGTACAAGAGTTAGATTTAGGCATTCTTGGTATGGATTTAAAAGCAATTATTTATTCTTCAGAATATGAGCTTATGGTGTGGTTGTCTGTCTGTGTTTCGGTGACAGTGTACAGTGAGCAATAAGGTCTTGGTGATGATCCGGAAGTGAAATCTGTGTTCCATTGCACATTGGTTTGTTGACAGTCAAGCCTTTCATAAAAATACCGGTGAACCTTTGACAAGAACTTCAACATGAAGTCATCTTTGAAGGTATTTTAGATTAACTATGATTTGTATTGATTGTCACACAGTGGAAAGTTCAGTACTGAGAAACAAATGTAGAGAATATATAGTAAAATTAATTGTGTTCTATGGCCTGTAGGTAGGTTGGACTGGTATTCAGTTTTAACAGTAACTGTAAACAGAATGGACTGGTATTATCTGTTTTAAAAGTAACTGATATTGTCTGCTTTAATAATCACTGTAGACAGGTTGGACTGGTATTGTCTATTATAGATGGGTTGGACTAGTATTTTCTGTTTTAATAATCAGTGTAGATGGGTTGGACTGGTATCATCTGTTTTAATAATATCTGAAGATGGGTTAGGCTGATATTGTCTGTTTTAATAATAACTGTAGATGGGTTGGACTGGCATTATCTGTTTTAATAATAATAGTTGATGGGTTGGACTGTTATTGTCTGTTTTTATAATAACTGTAAACAGGATGGACTTGCATTGTCTGTTTTAGTAATAATAGTAGATAGGTTGGACTGTTATTATCTGTTTTATAATAATTGTACACAGGTTGGACTGGTATTATCTGTTTTAATAATAACTGAAGAAGGGTTATGCTGATATTGTCTGTTTTGGTGGCGCTCTACAGTTTGATATTTTGCATAGGGTTAGAATTTTAAAGAAAAAGAATTCCCCCAAGTTTCCTCACTAGTTATACTGGCTATTTAAAAAAGACCCTGTATACCTTAGGTATTGTTCAAAGAACTTTTAATTCCCTTTTTCTTGGTGTATGATTGATGGGTGTAATATGGGTTATAGAGTATACAGCTTGGCCTTACTCCAGATGTGCATCTTTCAAAAAAGTGCTAGCTCCACTTAGTCATTTTCACTTTCTTAACTTCAGAGGAAAATTGTAAAAAAAGAGCTGATAACTTTTTTTACATTTTATATATTTGGTAATTCATTCATTGCACTTTCAGAAGCTGGTATTGTCTAGTCTGGCAAAACTCATTTTCCCTATTTTAATAGCTGCTAAGGATAGTGTACTTTAGACAAATTCAGGCTGATTTTTGGAGCACAAGGGAGCAGTCATTTTAGTTAGCAATGTGCTAAGATCATTTACAATTTCCAAAAGTACAATATCCAGTATAACTAGTGAGGAAACCCAGGGGAATTCTTTTCTTTAAAATTCTAACCTTATGCAAAATACGAAACAGTAGAGTGCCACCATAACTGTAGATGCGCTGGACTGGTATTGTTTGTTTTAATAGTAACTGTAGATAGGTTGGACTGGTGCTATCTGTTTTAATAATAACTGTAGATGAGCTGGACTGGTATTTTACAGTCCTACCCACTTATATCGACATCACTTATGTCGACAAGCCGCCTATTTCGACAAAAAAGCAAAGTCCCGGTCCCTTGGTCTACTATTACTACCAAAATTGTCATGCTTATGTCGACATCGAGATAAAAAAATAAACGTACATGTCGACAGAAGCCCTTGGTCCCAGCTTGAACAAATCCTTTGTTTTCTAATTATTTATGTCGACAAGCTGCCAGTTCCGACCCATTCTTTGTTCAACAATTAGTTGATCTTGCCGCCAGGCCTTAATTTTACCGCCTTATCATTTATGTCGACCAGCTGCCAGTTCCGACCCAAACTTTGTTCAACAATTAGTTGATCTTGCCGCCAGGTTTTAATTTTCTCGCCTAATCATTTATGTCGGCAAGCGGCCAGTTCCGACCTGTACTTTATTCAACAATTAGTTGATCTTGCCGGCAGGCTTTAATGTCGCGGTCGCATAAAAAAAAACAAAAAAAAAAAAACAGGCTTTTGTTTGGTCCTATAAAGTTGGCCTCTCGTGGCAACTTAAATAAAAGCAATGAAATCTGATCTGATTCTTGCATTTTTTAAAGTGATCGGTGATTAAAACAAGTTTATTGCGCTGTGAAAGTTTCCTTTTTAACATTATTTATATTTACGATGGCTACCAACGACAGTGTAAATGCAGATTAAATTTACAGTCTCTGGAAACTAGATATCTGGCTGTTAAGGAAGTTGAGGGTGGGGCATCTCGCAAAGATGTCTGTGAAAAATTTTAAATGTATTGAGCAGACATTGTTACAATATTGTATTGTAAGAATCATTTTCTTTTAATACCTCATTAGCATGTGTCAATGTATACAATATTATGCCTTCATTAATCATATCAGCCGCATATCTCTTGTTCGCTTTTATGTACTTTTCATGATGACTTCTGTAACTAAATACACGTACTGTTTAAACCAACTTGTTGACAGGTTTTCATTTCCCTGTGAACAGCCCCATCCCCTTGGTAGCCTCAGTAAGATGGGAATTGACTGACCAAAATCTAGGCCAATTTAAGTGCATGTACTCCAAGCGTGTAAATAACAACTATGCAACCATGTGCTTATGCCTACATTGCATAATCGTAGTGAATGTTTTTTCATATCTGGATGTGACCGATGCAATATTTTATTGTGGATTTTATTACACAAAGGTAACCAAAATGTAATTTGTCAATATACAAGTGTATTTGACACTGGTTTTGTCGTCATGTAATCAAAATTTGCATTGTTTGGTTTCTCAAAGTGTAAATTCTACTCACTGACGACAGGTCACCCCTTACTGACGAATTTAACTTGTATCTTTTTTTCAGTACCCCCCCCCAAACACTTATCTCGACATCCGCCTATGTCGACAATATTGCCTCTGGCCCGAGGATGTCGACATAAATGGGTAGGACTGTAACTGTAAACAGGTTGGACTGGTATTGTCTGTTTTAATAATAACTGTACATGGGCTGGACTGGTATAATATTTGTAGTTTGCTGTAGGTCCTTTACACAGTCAAACTTTATCACGTTTTTGATGTTGTTTGATTAAATTAAATGGATGACAATTTCTACTTTAATTATCACTCTAAGTCTACAGAAATACCAGTCCAACCTGTATAAAATCCAAATCACACACACAAATCATCTCTAGTGTCTCTTGATTAATGGTTTTGTTGAACAATTTCACAAAGATGACATGGTAATGAACTGTGACCCAGTAAATGCATCACAACAACACTGACTTCATTTACAAGGTAACATTTAATGATTACCATATTAAGTGCGATTTGTATTCTTAAAGTAGCTTTAATAATTTTCCAGTCATATTGCTATGATGTCTGCAGTTTGGCAGTTTATAGTGATGTCTAGTACTGGAGCATGATGCTGCAGATATGTAGCATCATGTCCCACCCAGTCACATTATCCTGACACCAGGCCAACCAGTCCTAACACTAACTTCTCAATACTGAGTGTCAAGCAAAGCAGCTGCTAGTATCATTGTTCAAACCCACAACCTCCTGCATCCAAGGCAGATGCTCTAACCACTTAGCCCATGATTACTATATCAACACAGGTACAGTCACACAATGCAACGTTTCCTGCACCCTGGATTCATTTAAATATACTGAAATATACTTTAAGTTTCAACTATCTTTTATTAGTACAGTTTAATTACCCTGGCCATGAAAAATCACAATAGGGGATGAAGGGAAATAAACTCTATTTTCAGGTAAACAGAATCAGGACCTGCAATACTTGTACTGCCAATATGACTTCCAAAACAAATGAAGGTTTCATGTACAATTGTCATTCAATTAAATTTGATAATCTATATGCATTTATGTCTAAATTGAAGCAAATTACAATATCTGTTAAAATTTTTAGACACACTTACTTTCTTCTCTAAGCAATTTTAAATGAGCGAAGTTTTTTGTCAAAAAAATGTATCCTCTATTTTGGGCACATGAAATAAGGTCAGTGACACTTGTCATCAAGAAAGAGAAAGTTGTATGTAAATAATATCTTGCAGAAAATGTCTGAAAATCAAGATTTCTTCAGTTTTACATTATAAATAGCTATTATTTTTCAAGCTAGCATCGATCAATATACATGACGAATTAGGGGTTCTTTTCGAAGTTGCTTAAGAAATTCCAATTAACTGTTTCCCCAATGAAAAAATACAGCATTTTTGCTCAAAGGAAAAGAAAAAACTTGCATATCATTTAGGCAAATTTTGAAAATAATTGAAATCCCTCCCAAGCAAGCTACATTAGTATTCATTACAATGTTTGGTCCCTCATAAAACTGTAAATTAATGCCCAATCTTAACTTGTAAAATGTTTTATAAATGTTTCATTAAAATGTATTATTGATGCCCAATCGTAAAATATCTTTGTCTCATTAAAATGTATTACTGATGCCCCAATCTTAATTGTAAAATGTCTTGTAAATGTCTCATTAAATTATATTACTGATGCCCCAATCATAAAATACTTTATAAATGTCTCATTAAAATGTATTACTGATGCCCAGATCTTGCCCCAATTGTAACTGTAATGTATTATTGATACTCCTATCTTAATTGTAAAATGTTTTATAAATGTCTCCTTAAAATGTATTATTGATACCCCAATCGAAAGTGTAAAATATTTTATAACTGTATCATTAAAATGTATTACAGATGCTCCCTAATCTTAAATGTAACAAGTCTTATAAATGTCTCATTGAAATGTATTACTGATGCCCCACTCTTAACTGTAACTTAACTTTAAATTGTCTTATGTCTCATTAAAATTTCTTACTGATGCCAAATTTAAACTGTAAAATGTCTTATATTTTTGTCCAGCAAATTACAAACTACACATAATATTACATTAATATACACTTGCCAATCAGATTATTTTAATATAGTGATTGATATTCGAATTGATATATTACTTCTCCGTTTAAGTCAATTACATTACTCTTATAAACTGGTCATTACAAGCTGTTTCTACTTATATGTCCAAGCAAAGGGGGGGGTGCTTCTGACCACAATGCTTAATGATGTTTGATGCTTATCTTGCTGAATATGAACCAGCTTTTTCACGTGTCAGCATGATGATCTGAGTTGTAATAATAACATGGCAATAATTTTCACACCTCATGTTCACACTGTACGCCACTGTATCAATTTTCCATTACAGGGCAAGCCCTAGTTGGCCATTTGCTCTATTCAAATGGCAACACACATCAATGTGGACCAATTACTATACAGACTATAACTGATGAGAAGAAAACAGAAATATTTCTCAGATGTTTTGGCATGAAATTAAATATTCAATAGTCTTTGACAGTCTCTGCTCATTCTACTGATTACTATGAAAAAGTTTAATATTTTACATAGTCAAATGATCATGTCTGACAGTTTTAACAACTTCAACTTCACTAATGTTGAAAAATTGTTTTTTGATGTTGGTATTTTCTAATTGAAAATAAGAACACTTGCATAAAAGATGTTAAAAGGAATTGATAAACACCTGTTCAAGTCTTGACCTTGAGTAAATCACACCTATTCAAGTAAATCACAAGATCAATACCCTTTGGCCTCCTGTATGAATTTTCAGTTAAATTATTTTTCAAGCCTAAATACAAGTTTTATTTTTTTTAAAACTCCTAACCTCTGATATATGCATTTTATTTTCACTAAAAATAAAACCAGACCCTATGGACATGTCCAGCAAATATGAATGTGCATAAATACACTGTTTCCCAAGTTTGTGTGAGTATATTAGCAAGAAATTATTCTTATTTAAGCATATTGTTGATGGAAATTACTATTGGATATCATGAGATTGGCTGGTGAGTACACTTTAAGTTTCCAATTTTCATATGCACCTATATTCATGTACTAATGAATGGTTTCAATAATAAATAATATAAAAATAATAAATAATATAATAATAATAAAAAATAATAATAATAATAAATAATATCAAATATTTAACAAATGTTTTGAGCATTTCTCGATGGTAACAAGGTAAGAAAATTCCATAATTTATTTGCCCCCTACCTCCACCACCATCTCCCCTGTCTTGAGGATACACGAAATATTTTCTTCAGTTAAATGACTTGGCTGGATACTGCATGATATGGTACATAGTATGATGACACTTTGTGGACCCTGAACATCATGTGACAGTGGAGTGTCATTGCTCTTAGAACTAATAAGGGTTTTCTTGTGACAGTAATAGAATGACAATGTAAAAACATCTTACCACTGTCAAACAAAGCAGTTCACGAGTAAAAAAGTCCATATTTCGTTTTTCCAGAGTATCAAGGTAGTTCTGTAGACGTGAGTAGGAATATGGGTAACAGTAAGAGAACTGGTATACATCATCTTCCTTATCAAAACAGAATGCAAAGGACATCACATAGTTCTTTCGGTGATCTGGACAACGGTAATAGTATACATTTTTGGCTGGCACTCTAACCCTGTAAAACAAAATCAGTTTAATGCTTTCATGCATATTGTGACGCAACTATAAATGTGAGACTGAGACTTGTCAACAGATAATCTGCAGACAGAGCAGGGTCTCTGTTGCCTGTTTCATGTAAACACTGAAGACTATGACCTACCTGGGCAATTTTGTGATTGCGCTTGGATGTGCTTGTATGATGCCAACATCTTATGTATATCTACATTATGTGTGTCAATTTTTATGACTATAAATTGTAAGGGTTATTTAGTATTATAAAAAAAATAGCTAATTTTGTCCATTGTATGTTGATACTATAATATAAGGTCATTTTGTTTAGTAAAAATGTTTATGTGACCTTTAGAACTTGCTGATGAATTTGATCAGTCATTGTTTCCTCCTTTGGAAAACCAGGTCACCTGATTTCATATTTTTTGTGTACTAAAGGACCTGACCTTGTTGATAAGTTAGAATGATTTGGAAAAAAACTTATTACCCTCATCCTGGTTATGAAATTGTGTCTCAGTTTTTTATATACGGTAGTGAGTAACAGAATTAATTATTCCTATCCTAAACATCACTCTTACAAGAATCAGCTTTAGCTGTGTTCAGTTATAATTTGTGAGGATTTTATTTATTTAAATTCTTCATTGGAATTACAGGGTGCTCATAAACTTTATGTCCAAGTACCTGTTTTTGAATTACTATAAATTCATTTAAAGACATTTTGGATTATATCACTGTGATACATCAAGAATGTTGGTACATCAAACTATTCCAGACTATTGGCACATCAGCACAATAGTCTGAACTTCATTTGGAATACTACTGAAACTCATTTGGAATACTCAGTACTTTTGGACTTGAGATAGGACTTTTAGGACTTAGGATTTCATTCATCCTACTGTAAGTTATTTTTAATTTTTAATTTTTTATCCATGGGAAATAAATTATTTATTGAATTTTACAAAATGTGTTGGTTTTTACTTTTTCTATTGCTTAGCTGGAGACCATAGGGTCATAAAAGAAACTTGGGTAACTCACCCAGGATATGAATTTCTTTAAGATACTTCAGAGAAATTACATTTATTTTTTAAATTTAAATTCACTTTGGTTTGGAATTTTCTGAATTCCTGGTATTTTAATTTCATGTTATTGGTAAATCTTAACTGAAACCAACAAGCTTTCACCATATCATATAAAGTGGAGAACTTTGTTAGATCTGACTATGGAAAGGTTATAGACCTTCAAAAGGACGAGTTGCTTGAGCTTGCCAGACATTATGATCTTTCTGAGGAGAAGCTTCTTTAATGAAGCAAGGGATAAAGAATATTTTTGTTCATTATCTGGTGGAAAAGGTTGTTACAGAAATAAGTGTTTTGCACTTGATTATTAAGTCTGTATCTCATTCGGACAGCAAATTAAGAAAATTACAGTTAAAACACCAGACGGAATTAGAATTAAGAAAGCTTCAGTTTCAGAAATAAGTCATGCAAATGCAAATGCAAAAAGAAGAAAAAGAAATCCAAATGCAAACAGACAAAAGAGAAATGCAAATACAAAGAGAGATAGAACAAAATGCAAATGCAAAGAGAGAAAGAAGAGAATTGCAATTTGGCCTTCCTAAATCTGTCCAATATGATCAGAGGTAAAATGTTTTGCCTAGAATTTTCCAGCATGTTATGCATGAATTAGGTATCCAGCAATTCAAGTCATCTGCCTATCACCCTGAAAGCCAAGAGGCTTTGAAAAGATTTCATCAAACTTTGAAGAATATGATTCAATCATATTGCTTTGATACTGGAAAAGACTGAAATTAGGGTGTTCATTGTTTTTGTTTGCTGTTAGGGAATAAGAATCATTAAGTTTTAGTCCTTTCGAACTAGTTTTTGAACATACTGTCTGTGGACCATTTAATTTATTAAAAGAGAAACTTCTTTCAACCAAAGATTCCAAAATTAATCTTCTTGACCATGTTTCTGATTTCAAAAATAAACTGTCAAAGGCTTGTGAAGTAGCAAGAACTAATCTTCAATCTACTCAGTCAAGAACGAAATTATGGTATGAGAGAAATACAAAGGAAATGAGGTTTAAGTCTAATGATAAGTTCTGGCTCTCTTGCCCATACCTCAAAATACTCAGGTTAAGCCTTATGATCCATATACAATTGTGACTTAAGTAACATTATTAATACTCCTGGGAGGAGAAAACAGAACCAACTTTGCCACATAACCATGTTAAAGGAGTATCTTGATAGAGCTAGCCCTGCTAGGATTTAAACAATGGCTTAAAATCAGACTGTTGTGACTTTTGTATAACCAATCTTTGGAATTCAGAAACATTGAATATTCTGGACCAAAAACACTCATATCTGCTGCCACAAGAGAATAGTGAAGGAAACAGCTATTAAGTAAATGTGAGCACTTGTTTCCAGATTTTCCAACTATTATTCTACAGAAATAAATTGTTTTTTTAATTTTACAAAACTTTATGGTTTTCACTCTTTCTTTTACTTAGTTCAAGACTAAAGGGTCATAGCAAACAATAATGTCAATGCCACCTTTTGAAAAAGATGCTAAGTGACTGTTTAAAAAGGCTTACTCATAAACATTGTTAAAAATTACTTTCATAAAAAAAGAGGGCCAGAAATAATGCTGAAAATACAATTTCATTTCTTCAAACCAACTTGGTGGACAGCAAAACAAAACAAAAGTCCCTCAAAGGGACTGACACTGACTGACCAAAAAGAATTTCCAGAAAATTCAAGATATCTTTTTTCCTTTTTTGCCAAGTATTGAAACCATCTCTGTGATTTCAGATCAATAAGATTTTCAAATTATCCACTGTGGCAGCCATATTAACAATAAGACTGACATCATTTTCATTTAGGACAAACTAAACACAATTAGAAGACTTTTCATGAAAACCCCATGCCTATATGTCAATCGATTCAGGAGAATTACAGGAGAGGTTTTCAATATGTTAATTGGGCAGTCATACTGGATGTGTGCAGGGCACCATTTTCCTTTAGATAACTAACTATAAGTCTTTTGGTGAAAACACTATGTGAATATGACCATCAATTCTGCAGAACTAGCAGTAGCAAGAATTTTAAGATGGCTGACATGGTGACCATATTGGATGTCACACCTGCATCATTCTCATTCAGGACATTTTATATATCATATGAAGTCTGGTGAAAACTCCATGATATGATTTTCCATTTAGGGAGAGTAGCAACAAAAAGATTTTCAAAAAGCTACCTTTGTGGACATA
>JAECUM010039501.1:0-26086 GCA_016617855.1 Megalonaias nervosa
ACACACACACACACACACACACACACACACACGTCCAAGAAGTTTAAGTTTATTTATGTACATGCATGTGGTGTCTATCACCAAAATATAAAAAGGCATACGTAAAAATGGCAAATTCATATCTTTAAGTCATATATAATGTGAGTATTGAGTTCCTAGGTATACTGAAGCTTTGAATGTGGGGAAATTTTAATGCCAAAGATTGTCAAATTTTCGTTTTATGTCCCAAAGGTAATTTCGTGAAATTTATCTTTAAATCTTAGTCGGTCGTGGATTATTTTCTTCAAGTCTGACAGTTCCAGCAAGTTTGATGAAGGACTTGTGAGTTGGTCTGTACAGTGTAGGCTGGCATTGGTTTCTTCCACCTCGCACTCGGAATCTGACACTGACAAAGCATCCTTGTCTTGTAGAATTGGCTTGATGGGATCAGGCACATTGTAGTGCTGTAGGGTTGACTTGATGGAACCAGTAATGTCATTTTTCTAGCTACACTGAACTGGTCTCTACGCATGGTCCCGACTTAACAGAGGTAGATTACACTCCAGCTGTGTCATGCATAGTTGGGGATGATGCCTCCTGTTCTACAGGTGTTTCCATCTTAGATGTTTCTTGTCCATTACTTGATGAAGATGTGACCTGCACCTGTACCAGCATTAGTTGCATCCAGCCCATTTCTCTCAGAGGAGGGTGAAGTAAAGGAGAAGGAGGATGAATACGAAATAGAGAGAATACAATTGTCAGCTGTTGTCATTTACCACGGACGCCAGCTCCTGACTTCATGAATATTATTTAATATTGTTTGAGGTTGTTTATGATTGCTGGCTTTGTCCAACACAACACTTCATCGTTTGTATAGCCTATTTGTCTGCGTAGATCATCGCATAGATATAAATTCTTTACATTTCCTCTTTTGCTGATTTAGTATTAACATGACGTTCTCCGTAGCTG
Organism: Megalonaias nervosa; assembly: GCA_016617855.1. NCBI lineage: Eukaryota > Metazoa > Mollusca > Bivalvia > Unionida > Unionidae > Megalonaias > Megalonaias nervosa. The sequence continues at coordinate 949 of JAECUM010039501.1, forward strand.
TTTATTTTATAACCCCTCTGTATGCTTTCATTTTTTCTTCTGGTGTTACAATTTCTCTTCTACTCTTCTAACAAATGTAACGTTGCGTCTGTGTAAGATCTCTCTCTCTCTCTCTCTCTCTCTCTCTCTCTCAGGAATCTCTTTACAAATCAAGTATCATGCTTATGTTTGCTTAAGCGCGTGCCTTTTTAATTCTAATGTCTTTTTCTGATCTTTTGAAATCTGACCTTGAATTAAAAACTCTCGAAAGGGAAAGGCTTGATCATTCCGTGATAACTGCTTTACTTACTGAAATATCAGCTGCATGTTATCATTCATATCTCTCTAAACCGTACAAGTACATTAATCTATACTTTACCAATGGTATCATCCATATCTCTCTAAACTGTACAAATACATCAATCTATACTTTACCTATGTTAGCATTCATATCTCTCTAAACTGTACAAACACATCAATCTGTACTTTACCCATGTTAGCATTCATATCTCTATTCGTGTAAGAATACATCAATCCATCTTTACCCATGTTATCATTCATATCTCTTCGTGTACGAGTACATCAATCCATACTTAGACCATGTTATCATTTAGATCTCTATAGGTGTACGAATACATCAATCCATACTTTACACATGTTAGCATTCTTATCTCTATTCGTTTACGAGTACATCGGTTCATACTTTGCCTATCTTATCATATCTCTATTTGTGCACGAGTACATTAGTCCATACGTTTCCCATGTTATCATTCACTTCTCTATAGGTGTACGAGTACATGAATCCATACTTTGTCCATTAGTATGCCTGCGTTCGTCCAGCCGCCAATACGACAGACAGATCAAAAAATAAAATGGTCATGTAAACTACAACTTTTTCTAATGTATCAAGCGGTATGCAGTCAAATGCCTATTTTAAGATAGTCGTCCATCAATATAAATGTCACGTAGATCACATACTCTTAGACTTGTTTCTTTTGTGGAAATGCTTTAAGGATTATACATACCGTATATACTCGCTTATAAGTCAAGTCAAACTGCAAACAACAAAGATCCTGCTCTGCCGTAGCATAATGTGCCCGCAGATCAGGGTCTATGCTGATTGTTCTACTCATTACTGCTATCAGACTGCACAGACTCAAATCTGCCAGTGCACTCTTTACGTTTTAACTTTAATAGTTTAGTATTCCGTGCTTCTCTTCCAAAACCTTTCTTTTTACAATTCTTTATATTTGTATTTTTAAAACTTTACTTTTTACCGACACGTTATTACTAATATTGTGCTGACGCGCCTTAAATACCATAACAACTCAATACAGCTAGTTTCGCCTTAAATACCATGACAACTCAATACAGCTAGTTTCTTTTGTGGTACGATCATTCATTCTCACACAGAGTATATAAAACAAGTGATTATAACTCTTTGTATAATGTACAGAACATTTATTAATTAAATATTGTATTAGATTATTCAAATTGTATTTTAAAATGAATCCGAATCTTTCCTTGCTTATTCATTTATATGTAGTTGAAGTACATATTGCTAGTGGAAATACAGCTTTACTTAGCCTGTATAATGTTTGTAAATTAGTGCTATGAAAATTGTGCTGAACACACAAGGGAAGGGTGAATTCAATGCAACATGACAACCATATGGTATACTATGATATATCACGGTCCACTACATGTATCGGCAACCTATGGTACGTTGCCAACGGAGGCACGCCATACTCTTTGGAAAGGCACGCGGTACGAGTTGTTGTTTTGTATTGTACTAAAACGATAAATGAATTAAAGGGACGTATATGACTTATCACGCAATACTCTTAAACTGAGCGGACCTGGCACAGTAGATCTAAAAGGTTGTCGATGCCTGTCGTGTACATGTAAATAATGTCATGGATTCTCCTTGGTTTAGGATGCGAGTACCTGTCGCAACAACTTGATCTAGTGTTCTAACAACAGCAATAACACCGAATCGTCTCGGTTGATCACTAGACCTTAAAATACTTAAGAAAATCCTGGCGTGTTCTATGCTACATATATGTAGACACTGAAGAACCTGCCTTCTTTACTGTCTTTGCTAGAGGTGGCAGAGAACGTTGCAATTGTTTCGATGACTGCGTAACAAGGAGTAAGCTTAAGAACAATGAACAAAACTGTCAGCAGCGGAGAAAGAAAATGATCAGATATGTTGATTGTCAATGGCGTAATACCAAATACAACCAACGTTTAAGATTTTTGCATTTGGGGCGACATTACTTTTCCATCTTTTGAATGGATAATCCATTTCCATCATCAATACGTTTGTTTTGTTCGTTTTAAGGGCACTTTTAATATATTATTGCCTATATCATGCCTAGGACATGTGAGCTATGTGCCTTCCCCAAGACACACCGGAGCAGTCTGACTTGGCTGGCCTCGACGACCATTGGATTACAGTTTCCCAAGCTGACTACTGCAGTTACCCCATCAATATGTATGAAAACATTTACTAATATCTTCACAAAGTTAATCTGAGAATGAAAATAATAAAGATATAATTATGTAAGCCACTACCTTCAACACCCTAAAATGCACTAACTGGCTTACTAATAATGCTGTTTTGAGATGTTTTATCCAAGATCTCTAAACTTTAAAATATGCATAAGACTCTGGGCAACTTTACAAGATGGACTCCAACGGTAAAATTGTTAGTAAATGTTACTTGAGACAACGGGCAGTACTTTGACCAGGGCCGGACTGAGGTCATGAGGGCCCTAACACTAATAGCGCTAACATTGCTTAGTATAAGGCCTTACGATTCTATTCTTATTAGCCTATGGGTTAATCTGACCCCGACTTTGACGACTTCATACCGAGGTTGGTTTATCCTGAAATGAGGCTTGTAATTTGCTGATAGCTGATGTCACTACGTCATATCACGACACTTAGATTTCGTGCTTCATATTACATCATATCAGACACAGCAAACACTCCATCAAGTTGCGGGTTTCTGAAAATAACATTTTGTAGAGGGGTTTCAAGTTTCATGGCAAAAGTCTCTAAATAATGTCTGAAATATAAATTGGACATGTGGGCAAAGGTACGCTATTTGCACATGGCCAAATGGCCGCACACGACTTAAAACCAATATCAGTCAGTCAAGAAAGGCTAGATATACTTTGGTGAAAAGCTATATTTTCGCCAAAGGAGAATCGCTTTGTATACTGCAGCTTTCAAAGCCACAACATTTTTGTTTTAATTTGCAGGTGCTTTAAACGACAAAATGAAAGTACAGATCGTTATCATTACTAAGGATTTCGCTTTATCTGAGGTGGTTTATTTGTTTCCATTCAAGCTAGTGTTCAAGTTAGAGCTCTCTATGAATTTTCCAAGCAGCTAATACACATAAATACATTCGATAATAAGGAGCTTTATAAATGTTTTGATAACATGTATCGAAGATCCAGATCGGCATGTCAATATCTCGGTCCACGTATATTCATCAATGAAGACACGGCTTCAGTGCATATCGTAAATTAATCTGCTTTTATTCCAACCACCATACACATGTTGCAGCATCGGACAACCTAAATATAATGGAGCTATTGTAAGGTTATTTTGGACTTAACAGCTTACAGAGAATGGAAAACTAGATCTAATAAACCTCACGTGGGAGAACAAATAAACATTCACTGCAGTCAGATTTGTCAAATAGATGGAACAGACAAATAGGTATGTGGTGGTTTATTACCTTTTGATGGTGGTTTTCAATGTCTAGAGGATAATTGACCACGGTGTTATAGCCCGCATTGATCGAATATTAAAATATGAAATTAATTGATGAAATAAATGGAGGTCGGAGCAGAGATATAAAATAGGACAACACTAGGCCATGTATACATAATATAACAATTTAATTAATTAGAAAAATAAAAAAATGGTACAAAACCAATCGTAGGATACACCTGTACTAGAAAAAAAAATATTTCAAAGTTCTAAAATTATTAAGCAATTCCGTTTCGAACTCACATTGTCCAGCATGTCTGCATAATCTGATCTGGTTGCTGGCTACTCTCCAGAATCAACGTAGGTTGTCGTTTGGAATCAATTTGTACAGCAACACTATGTTCCATCTAGTCTTCGCTTTTTGCTCCGTGTAATGGAGCAAAATTTTCTGTCGATCTCTGTAGAACACATTTAGTTGGACACGTGTACGATTAATTAGATTTATGGAGTTCTGCGCGCGTTAAAATTGCCATAATGCACGGATTGGTACAGTCTCTGTCACGAGTTTAGCGATTTTTGATTAAGGCTACGTTTGTTTAAACTGACCAGGAAAGGGGTCAAATTCTGATCAGTATGAAAAACTGTCATTTCTGAAAGTTACCAGGAATCAGTTGGGTAATCAAGGTTTGTCCGACGAACGGCATTGTTTCAGCATAGTTCGGGCGGGAAGTGTATTTCATCCAGATTGGTCACGCTGTGAAGGGGGCGTGGTTTCACATGAAAACTCTTCAGTTTTATGTGCAAATAGCAAATTTGAAAATCAGTCGACACCATTTTCTGCGAGAGAAAACAAAAGTAGAGGACTCCGGGTCGAATTTAGAAGAAATTCACTCGTTAAATCATCCAGGGGAAGCAATTGTCTGGAAAAATTGACAGACACGTTCTGAAAGTGACAGCCTGGGAAAACAAGGTATTTGCAACAATCTTATAAAATTCATTCATACTACTATGATGCTTCGTTTGATTTATTTCCTTGTATTTGCATGGATTTATTTGTTTAAGTTCGTAGATTTAATTTCTTGATATGGTATACCTGTGTTGAGTTCGTTTATCTGAGTCCGTACAATGATATTTTTCTTTATATAAACATTGACGACTTGTTTGAACGTATAGTCTCGTTTATTATAGGAAATTATGTATCTAGAATTTCATGCCTTATTTTAGTTGAGATGCGAGAATCCGTGAGAATTCTTCGACCCATATATGAGTTCACGTATGGTAACCACTTGATTGTTGTTATAAATACAGTAGTGCAAGGAATTTCATTCATTTGTGTAATTGAGACTAGTCTGGAACTAATGTCTCGGTGGTGTGTTGAAATAGCAATTTGTTGACCATTAATTTTGGGAAACTAGGTTGTTATGGTCTGTCATGGCCAGTTAGACTAGATAGCCGTAGAATCTGTTTGAAATTAGGATAGAATTTATCTGACATAACGGGGGGTGGGTGGGGAGGTATTGATCTATTCCTCCAGTATAATGTGACGGAAGATTTAGGTTGCTTATTTTTTTTATTTTGGAAGGGCGAGATAGCTCTACGATCTACGTTCTACGTATTGCGTATTACGAACCCAAAGTGGACACAAAGTTGGAAAGGGCGAAAGAGGCGAGACAACTTGTGAATTTGGAAAGAAAGTCAAAGTGAAGAAGACCCAGACTTACCGGCAAAAGGAAGTCAAAAGTGGAGAAGACCCAGACTTACCGGCACAAGGAAGTCAAAAGGGATAGTCGCTGTGGAATTTGGACTGAATCAAGACCATCAGGTTATGAAACTGTACAAGGCAATGTTTTCGATATATTTCACTTGATCTAAATGATGATTTAAATTCTATCGCTTAACAGATCGGCTATTGGTATCATCATCTCTTTGTATTTGAAAATTCGTTGAAGAAGTTAAGTCAAAAAGAAAGAAGTGTATCTTTCAATCGTAATGTATTATTACTTTTGTTTATGAGCTATATTGTTAGAAATTTTGATTAAATTTTGTCTTTATTTGTAACAGGGGCTTGTGTTATTCTGTTCTATATACCTGCTCAGCTCTTTATCTATTCCACCTGTAAATTCCTCAATTTCTATTGATATTTACTCGTTCCGGGCAAATTACACCGTCGGCGATCACCTATAGATAACGATAACCAAAACCCAGAACACCCACCCCGACAAAGCTGGGAGGGGAGTATCTGACTCTCCGGTGTGCGTTCTTGAATTCAGAGTGGAATCCTTACTACTCGAAGTGGAAGCTTCAATGTTTGACGTGATAGCTATTTTCCTGATACATACAATAAATGCTGTCTAACATTTGTCTTTCTAATTTCCTGAACTGAATAACATTCGATCTCTCTTTAAACATTCAGAATACCGTATCAAATTTCACAACATACATTTCACTGCTAATTGGCCTCAGGTCATAACCCTGCATTCAATACAACAGTGCTGTATAAACTCAAGCTTATCTGTTTGCATAAACAATTGACATAGTGCACGGAAATTAATGTATTTCTCCAACAGAACTAGTTAACATCACTAACTGATTGATAGCATAGTCTGCTCACGCCTAAAAACAATTAAGCCCCGTAGTGTGAGGTATTAATCTCTATCTCAACTAATGTCGGACACAAACACACATACAGCCTACAATAAATAGCCGAATAGTCAACATTGCTGCTCCAGTGTTAACACAACCACTAACAAATAGATCAAACAAATTTCACTTTTTAATTTAACAACACTATTGCTGACTAATAACTCATTGACAGAAAACATTACACAAACCTAATAATAATCAATTCTTAGCATACATGATTCATATATTTTTTAAGACAAATAAACTGAAACAATTATCTTAAGAGCTGTTTGAAAGAAAAATGATGCATGAAATTAAGACAGTAGCTTGCTTTGAGATTAGCTCTCTTTCAACTTTAGCAGAGCCGTCCTCTTTACATCCTTCAACTACACGTTTCGTTGACAAGTTTTATAAGTGATATCCCCGGAAACAAGAACTTCGAATCGCGCAGAAGCGTAGACTCACCAGTTTTGCGGTTTAAGACATTCATAAAATACGAGACTTTGGATGGGAAACCCACTCAGGCGGTTAAGTTCCCCAGTCAGAACAATCATGTTCAAAAAGAAAAGTACCCGAAAACATAATAACAGTAATACTGGCATATTAATTTACTTTTGCGCTCGAACATATTACTTTTTCTAACCTTTCCTAAAGTGGAAAGGAATAACTGTGCCCAAAAAGGAGCATGTCAGGATTAATATTAGCTTATATTCAATGCATACACAGAGAATAAATCGATACCTTAAATAACTTATTCGTTTTGACAATGAAATTATTAGATCTATGTAAACGTAAACATGAAAAAAGTGCGCTGTTGTAAGGTAGATACTAGGCTGACTGGTCACTATTAAACACTGACGATTTAAGATATTTGTTTAAATATAATTTAATTTTTGGAACATATTAATATTTTCCTTTTTAATTTAGTCAAACATTGATGATATCTTTGCATAATAATACGTATTACTTAATGAAAAGAAACATTGACAGTTTTATGCAGTTTTATACACGGAAGTATTGTATGTTGCAAACAGACCAAAAATATGCAAAATGCAACGATACAGTTGCAGCTGTCTGAAAGATGAATGAATATAGTTCTCCTCGTAGGGCAAATTTATAAAATGCTGCCTCATAAGATACAACATAAATGTATCAACTGAAATAACTCACCATTCTCATACTTAAAGTGCACTTTTTATCGAAGTCTCCAGGTTATCAACTTGCGTTTACTTGTAACATGAAATGTATAACTGTTCCAGTGTGCTATAATCCTAGGGTTGTCTATGACCTCATACAACAGGTGCTCAAAGTGTGATCATACAAGAGTCTATCACAATACTAAACATGCAGATCGGAGAGTTTTCAAAGACGTGTAACTATTGTCTAACGCTCAGTTCACTGGCTTGGATAGTGCGTGTTGTTAAAATAAGTACCATGTCTTTATTGTACTGCTGCTAAATAAATGTAGACAAAAGAAAAAATTCTGGTGGTAATGATTTGAATGCAGATTTAACTTTGACGCTACCGGAACTCTATAAAACAGTGATCCTAAAGTATAATGCCATAATAATGTTTCCGAATTCATAACAGTTGTTTACAACAGAGGGGCTCTCTTGTCATAGCGAAACCAATCATTACTTTTCCAACGTCAGAACTAACGAGCGATTTGTCTCAAGTAAGGAAAAAGAAAACAAAACACCACCAATCTTCAAACAGAGAAATAAAATCACAGACAAAGATGATATTATGCAATTTTATGTAAAGTCTCCAGTAATATGGGAAGGCCTCATGCAGTTTCAAAACAAAATGTGATTCAAATTAGGACACCTTTCTACAATATGGGGAATATAGCCTTTCTTTCTTGCTTTCCATTTTTTTTTTCCTATACAAGAGTATCGATTTTGTGATAACGTCAAAATATTCACATGAAGATGGCATTATAGGGTTTGTTAAAAAAAAAAATCTATTAGGTTCGAGGAAGTTCTCAACCATAATTGCTTTTTCGTAGTTTAAGACTGTTCAGTGCGATTTTATTTTACAGCATAGTGGACAACAGACTTAAGAACTTGTTCATAAAAAGCAAACAATTACACCACCGATAATCAAAGATAACGCATGAGGGAAAAATTAGTCAGTACATCTATATATTAATTTCAACAGTAAAATGGAAAAAAAGAAAGAAAAAGTAAAGAAAGAAAGAACTGAATGACAAATATAATGCATGGAGATTAATGGTTTACAATCTCCTTGGACGAATAGCGAAGATCAAGGTTTGTTTAATATAAATGCAAAAACACGTTATCGAGTTTTGTTTCTTTCTGGTACAACAGGGTTTATGAATTACTTTCATTACTTCCTGGTATAATACAAAGCTCTCTCTCTCTCTCTCTCTCTCTCTCTCTCTCTCTCTCTCTCTTTGAACTTGGGTTGTCCTTCGAAGGTCTGGTGTCCGAGAACATGGTAATACCAATATCGATACAAGATTACTCTATATTGCGAGATTATGTAAACAATAAACGATATAAATAGACAAAAGAGATGAAATACCTTCTCAGAAATGTAGTGTATTCTATGTTCATTAATCTGTCGATAGCTCCTTCTATCTTTCTCATATTTATGTGGAACTGTTTCATTAAATGAATCTTAAAGAAAACCTCAGTGTCACTCTACAGGATGATTCTTCAACCAATCAATATTTACAAACTCTTTGACATGTGTTTTTTTTTTTATACCAGAACTTATACTTAAACGCTGAGGCTTGTAGGTCCTTGCGCGCTTCAGTTAGTGCATCGAACTGAAAAGATATGCTAGCACTTAGAAACAGGGATGCAAAAAGGAATCTGTACAAAGAAATTGTCAGTGATTCGCAAAGCAGTTTTCCTTGCTCGGTGCGTCCATATAAAACTTTTTGACTGATTGCCAATGCAGGTCCTCGTAAGTTGGGTGTAAATAAGATCGCTGACTCATTCATTTTGATCAATCAATCAGTCACAAAACAAATTCATCGCACCTGCACAAACTTTTCACTGTGTTTCTGCAGATGTTACACGCTGCAGAGGGAAGAGCCATCTTTATCATTGCTCATTGTTTTTAGAAGGAGTGACAGTTTTGTTTCTTTGGGTGGGTGGTTTTTATGGTACTTTTGAGACGTTATTTGCTATACCATGTCGAGGGAATTGGCACTAAAGTACCTTTCCCAAAGAAACACCGAGGCAACCTATCCTAGGCAACCTGAAAGGTATTCAACTCGCATCCATTAGATTACTAGCCGTATGCTCTACCTTTATTGGTGTGGTCCCTCTCAGACCTGTCATCATAGAAGGGACCCCCTAGTGCCTAAAGTATAAAGGATTTATTTGTTTCTGTTTCCCCCAATATGTATGTGTTATTTGTATTTAATTTAATGAATTTCGTTTTTATAAATTTTGTTCTAGGGTTTGTACACGATCCTAATTTGTTATGAAATACTCCTTGACCCAGGCTGGTCTTGGAGTTTATTTCTTGCAGGTGATCTTTGCCATAGATCAGTGTTGTCCTATGTTGTGCTTTCTGTATGTGCTATTTGTCTTGTACGCTATCTTGTATTTGTGTGAGGACTGGCTCAAAGGTCAAATTCTTAGAGTTTTTATTTACTTTTAATGGTTCGATTGACTCGGGAAATTCGGTGTTACGTGAATCGTCAATACCTGGCTTCCCGGTCTTTTAGAACCTTCATAATATTTTAGTGTGTGCTATAAGAAGAAAGAAGAAGGATTTAATAGATGATAAAGTATTAGAAAAGATTGTAGAAGATGTGTTTATGGTGTTGGTTGTGTGTTTGTGTCGTACGTATGTATATTATGTTGTAGATATTGTTTCGTGTTTTTGTTTTCGTTATGTTCTTGTAGCTGGCATCCCTTTCAGGAAGATCCGGTACGAGCCGTACTACCACACGTTAGTCGCGTAGCATTGGCCTCGCACCGTTTGGATCTCCCCGTTTAGGAAGGCCATTTCTCTGTTTTTGTGTATATGTTACTGCTACGGATGTGACTAGCACAAGATCTCACAGGTATAACTTAGGTTGATCAAAATTACTATCTATTCAAATATTTAGCTGTTAAAATCCATTTTTGTTTTCATAATCGTATTGATGTAAGAAATTAAATCATTATAAATTCCCCTATCATTAATGTTATTAGTATATAGTAGTTGTTTATCATCTTTTTTACCGTATTTAATCTTAATTTTATTTTCCAATATTTTTCTCTCCGGTTCAGTTTTAGAACAAGAAAGTATTAAATTACTTTTTGAGTCTGTTGATTTTCCACATAACCTACACTTTGGTACATGATTTATTAAATGTCTAATAAATGCCATTTCACCTGTCAGCCATTTGTCATGCAGGTATAGGAAGAGCCTACTTTGTAAAGAGGCTGATCCTATACCTGCCCAGTTTTTCCAAATGGCCGGTCAATTCAAATGAGGATAGCGGAATTCAATTTCAGGCTTATCTTGCGTAATTGAATCATTCAAAATTGTTTAAGTTTCATTCTTCTTATCCCATATTCTTTTGTTATCTCTATGAATATATATTAACTCTTTTATTCTTCTATACGAACCCGGGGGTTCTAATAGTTTAATCAATTTATTATTTTTATAGATATCACTATTAAACCGACATAAATATCCAAACAAATATATATATATATATATATATATATATATATATATATATATATATATATATATATATATATATATATATATATATATATATATATATATATATATATATATATATATATATATATATATATATAGCTTCCCATGGATACTTTGTTAAGTTATTTAATTGTTTAAATCTATTCAATATAATTGCTTTTTGTTTAATACTAAAGTTCGGCAGGGCTAATCCCTCTCTATCTTTAGGTCTGCATATATGTCTTTTCTTTAGGTAGTGGATTTTATCGTTCCAAATAAAGCTCATTATTCTTCTTTCAGTATTGCCAATCATAGCTTCTGTGAGGTGAACCGAATTCATCGTATAATTCAGTTGGCTGTACATGTAGGTTTTGGCAACCTGTATACTGTCTATTAAGTTTAACCTTGTGTGCGCCCAAATTTCTATCTGTACATCAATCTTAATTATTAGCTCACGAGAGTTCATGTGAGTAGAGTTCTTTCCAAAAATAATCCCTAATGCTTTTACGTTGTCTTTAATCAAGTTCGAGGGGAGACCAGGGTGGTTTCCCCTCCAGTTTCCTATTAGTAAAATTTCTGTTTTGTCGTGATTTATTGCTGAACCAGAGGCTTCACCAAATTGTAAAAATTCATCTTGTAGGTGTTTAAAGAAATATTCATCTCTGGTAAAGTTTGTGCAGTCATCTGCATGTAATATAGTTTTAAAATCGTGATTCAAATTTGGTAGTTTTATTCCTTGAATATTAGTGTTATTTTGGGTGTTTATATTCAAAGATTCAATTGCTATTACATATAGCAGCATAGACAGGGGACAACCCTGCCTTACTGAGCGATGAATCTTAATTTCATCTGTTAAAGTCCCATTAACAGTTATTTTTGAGGTAGTGTTAGCATACATGGCTCTGATCCAGTTTATAATATTAGGTCCAAACACACATTTTTCTAATGCTTTAAAAATGGAGTCATGTTCTATTCGATCAAAGGCCTTCTCCTGATCGAATAAGAACATGACTCCCTTCTCATCTTTATTTAAAAAAAAAAATCTATTATAGCCGCTATTGAAAGTGTATTATTTGTTATTTTCCTCCATATTCCTCCATAACTTTGATTTATATCAATTATTGTATTTAGACATTTTCGTATCCTATTCGTTATGATCTTACTTAAAATTTTATAGTCATTATTCAAGAGTGTTATTGGCCTCCATTTTTTTTTATTTTCTCTCTATCACCCTTCCCTTTGTATATTAATGTAATGATACCCTCCCTTAAGCTTTTTGGCATTTCCCCATAAAATAAGATATATAGTAATTCCAAAATATCGACTAATTCGTTTTGAAACTTAATATAGAAATCTGAGGTAATTCCATCAGAACCTGGGGATTTCCCTTTTGAAACTTTTAATAGCAGTTATTATTTCATTTGAAGTAATAAATTTTTCACAATTCCCACGTTCATTTAGAGGTATTTGCTTTTTATTAGTTCGCTGCAAGTAGCTATCTATAGTATTGATATCAATATGTTGAGATTCATAAATATTATCATAATAATTTCTAACACCTTCTAATATGTCCTTTTTATCTATATAAACTGTATTATTAAAGCGCATTGAATACATTTTTTTTTGTGCTCTCCTTTTTTAATTTCCAATTTTTTGTATAAACCCCTCCCTTTTTTATATAAGTTATCATATTTCCCTGCCCTTGCTTTTATCCCTTGAGTTATTTCATTCTCTGAATTATTCCATTGCCTAATTATTTCATCATCTTGTTCAGTTGGTGGATTGTTTTTAGTTTGAATCTCCATATAATTTTTTTGTAACCATTGTTTATGCAATTTCCTAGTCATACTAAAATACTTAGTTATTCGTTTAAATTCATTCTTTAGCTGTTCCCAATCTTCAATTATGTTTCCTATGTGTTTAGTTTTTAAATTATCCAGGTGAGTACGCACGGTTTTTACATATTCATTATCCATTAGGTGAGTATTGTTCAATTTCCATGTACCTTGTCCCCATTTACATTTATTTGTTATTAATAGCTCGAGTAGGACTGATTTGTGATCAGCAATTTGGTTATCAAGTATGGAGCATGTTTTAGCTGCATTAATGTGATGTAAAAAGTGTCTAACCTACTACCTTTATTACCCCCATACATATATGCATATTCCCTCGCATTTGCATTTAGCCAACATAAGTATCTTCTAAATTGTTAGTTTTTAAAAATAATCTGATCCATTCATGTAAATTTTTATCATTACCTGTGAGTTTTTCACTTTTGTCCAGTTCGGACAATATCTAGTTAAAATCTCCCCCTATAATACATGAGTTTTCAGCATAACGTTGAATGTAATGATTTACGTTTATTATAAAATTAACTTTTTTGGGAGTGATTCCACCACTTGGTACATACATGTTGAAAATATTCCAATTATTCAATTTAATATGTAAAAGACGTCCCTGTAATTCACTTGGAATTTTTAGGCTTTCAAAGTTTAATCCTTTGGCAGAGCGCCGAACAATTGTAACCACCCCTGATTTCTTCTTTGTTGGGTGGTTACTGGTGAGAACTAAAGCGTGATGGTCTTCTTCTAGTTTTCTCACCATATGCTCAGGCGTCCCGTGTGTTTCTTGCAATAATATTATATCATAATTTTTAGCTTGAAATATAACTGTCAATTTTATTCACAATTCCATTAATGTTCACAGCGAAGATCTGAAGGTTCAATCCCTCCATCTTGGCTATGTGTTTAAACTTCTTTATAGTTTAATAATGTTTCAATAAAACATATTATTTAGTTAAGTGGGTAGTTCATTTTAGCTCTGTAGTCATCAAGACAAATTATTTTTCTTTGACTTCCTCTGGTCAAAGATACCGCTCTTTTTTTCTGTTCATGCTCCTTTTTCTCGTTTCTGGCTTCTTTTATCAGTTCTGTGATGTCTGATTCCGATGGTGTTCTGGGCGTCGAAGCGGATCTTTTTCTTTTTAACGACAGAATAGGAGTAGATGTGTCCATTTCAGTAGTCTCTGCTTTTTCCTCTTGTATTTGTACTGGTGATTCCATGTTCAGCGTTTCCTCAATGGTCCTGTTCTCTTGTGAACTCTGGCAATCTGAGTTTTCTAGTGATTTTTTTTTTCTTCAAAGTTTGGCTCCTCTAAGACAAAGAAAGGGGCTGTATTTTTCTCCACTAGTTTAGCTTCTTTAGCTTGTTTTTCCTTTAATCTCTGTATCTTCCTTGCTCTAACTTTCGCTTTTTTCTTCTCTGCCGAGCTAGTCTGGCTTGCAGCTTCCCATTTTTCCTGCGTATTGTTTCCTGTACTCAGTGCTTGACTATCCGATGAGAGGGAGTTATTTGCTTCTTCTATTTTTTCCAGATTTCTCCTCTGTCGGTTCTGGAACTCCTTGCAACATTGTTTCAGTTTTATCCACTGCTTGGTCTTTCTTCGCTGCTGCCGCATAGGAGTTGGTGTGTGTGTGTGTGTGTGTGTGTGTGTTTTGCGGAATCGCTTGATTCTGGCAATCTCTCGGCAAGTGTCCTAGGTTCCCACATTTATGGCATGGTCGATGGTATTGACATCCTCGGTACCATGATTTGATTAGGAATTCATGAACGTAGAAGTAGGCTGGGATCTTTTTTGCATCTTCTTCGGACAGTGTAATTATTCGTATTCCCGTAAAGACTGTAGGGAAACCCCAGAATGTTGCCATTTGTGATTTGATTGTCTTAACTGCAATCTTCTTCTCTATTTTTGCCACTATCTCTGTTAGTGGTACTTCCAGGGGTAGTCCTGAGAAATGGATCTCTACTGACTTTTCTCCTAGAGTTTTAATTAAGGGTGGGGGAGCGTAAATCTTCACTGCCTTGCCTCTAATCTCCATGGACTGGTTGTTTTTGTAGAATGGTTTGTCTCCCTTGGCAAATAGAAAGTATAATCCTCTTCCTCCGTTTTGCAGAGCTTGAATATTTTCAGTTTTAGCTCCCCTAGGCACCAGGTACTGTAGTATTTCGGCTGGATGAAATCTCTCCGCTTCCGAGAAATTGGACAAATCCAACACTTGACACCCTGGAGCTCTGTAGGCAAATAGAGTTCTCCCTTGCTCAGTCATTTGCAGGTCTGTAGGGAAATAGGTTCTGATTTTCCCTCCTATCAGCTTGCTCTGAGAAGGACCGGCCATCTTTAAGTAAAGAACTACCCACTATATATGTCAAGTAAATACTTGCTCAAAATGCAAAAATGCAAAGGGTAAACAAATTGAAATTCTACACAATATAAACAATGGCAATGAATTTAACAGTATAATACATAATCCTAATACTAATATTTTATACCTGTGAGATCTTTGTAAGTAATCCAATGGAATACAAATATGCACTACACCAACGTGGCTGAGCTTAACTACCAATTCAGCTAAAGCGACTGCCCTAGGATAAAAAACTCAACTTGTAAGTGCCAGATGAAATTTTAGTAACAATATTTTGGCATCCAGAATGGGTATTTTTATGATCCTATGGTCTTAAATTAAATAACGTAAATGAGCGAAAACCAAAAAATTTTCTAAACTTCAACAACTACTTTACAAAGTGAAAACCTTAAAAGAACTTACAGTATTGTGAGCTAAATACCAAATAATCCTCAAATTTCCATCACAAGTCGGACTGTGCAAAGAGTTTTAAATGAATTCCAGTGGTATTCCAAGTAAATTGCAGTATTGAATGTGTTGATGTACCTGTAGTCTGGAGTGTACAAATGTGCCAACAGCCTTTTGATGTATCACAATGACATAATGCAAAATGTCCTTGTATGAAGAACACTTTGTAATTCCAGTTAATGATTTAAATAAAAAAATCCACCCAATTATAACTGAACATAACAATAATATTGATTCCGTTTCGGATGGTATGATAGGAATAAATAATTTTGAAGTAAACAACACTGATATAATAAGGTAAGATACAATGATAGAGCCAGGATGTAGGTCAGTTTCCTTTCTTAAACATTCTAAGTTGTCAAATGATAAGGTATTTCGAAGTAAAAAAGTAATATCGCAGACTTAGATTCAAGGAAACATGTTCACTTCCATCGAATGTCTGAATATTTAGTCTGCAATCAAAGAGAAATATTAGCTATGTGTTATGTTGCTTACAAAATAAATGTCCCTAGTCAGGTAGACCATTAACTTAATTTTGGACAAAGGTAAATTAACATATAATCAGGGAGAAAAGCCAACAAACAATACAAATTATACATACATAACAGTACTCATGATAGCTTTGCTGGCTAGTTAATAAACAAACAACAAATAGATAACTTATAGCAAATGGAGCACAATCTTTATCCAGTCTAACTCTGTGAGTGAGTTAAATTGGATAACGCTTATTTTACATCTCTCTGTGGCTGGTAAGGGTTAAACAAGTAGGCGCGGGACGGAATCCTAGGTAGGGGCGCAGGAGGTAATCCCCGGAAGGTTTTTGTATTTTAAGCATTTTCGGGGCATCATTTTTACCATCTGACTATAGGAAACGTTTCGGTTGGTGGTTAACGGAAGTGATGGGGGAATGGGGTGTCTGCTTTGTCCCTGCAATACCACTGACGTATTTTCTGTTAAGACGTATTCATGTCACATACATTTTGTATCCATCAAGATGAAAATATCTGATTTGTCTTAAGGAAAAACTGGAAACTAAAAAAGATATTTCGCCAGGAAATTTTAGGACTTGTATATTAGACATCTAGGATAGAGGTGCTTATTAAAAATACAGAACAGAACAATGTCGCGACAAGAAACGAAGGAAAATGTACTCCTGTAATAATAAAGAAACGGCAGAACTGATACATATAGGCAGTTCATATTCTTTAATATCCGTTTTAGGTGTAATTGTGTAATAATAGTGTTGGGGTGGTAACTACACGTTAATTTTGTTGGCTATTATTGGTGTATAGTTTCTTTGAGAATATTTTCGTCTTACTGGAACACATAAGTAGATAAGCTTTATTAATAATTTTGCTATTTTGTTCTGAATATAAGCGGATGATTTAAATTTAAAGTAAACAAAAATAGCGTCACACTTTCCAGTTCTAAAACTAGACCGCATATTACAATTCTATTCTTTACTCTTTTCAAATTCGCATATTGTGATTTCCAAATGAACGCTACACAGCATTAAAAACTAAAGCTATTGTATGATAATATATCAAAGATGCTGTAATTTCTCCTAATATGTCTTTGATTAATTAGTGCATCTCCTCCCCCCCCCCCGTCTCTCAGTGTTCACGTGTGTTAACTGTGATCAATGTTTTCAAGGATGATGCTAGAACTAGGATTATTTACTAATTAAATGTATCTGTAGTTTTTCTTCTGTATGCATTACTGCTTTAGTTTTACTCTCGATTCTTTCATCCCCCTTCACGTATCGGTATTAGTGTCGTTGATTTTGCTTGAGGTGAAAGTTCACATGCGCTTGATCGGATAACTGAGAGTGGAGCTTAGCAGTACTCTGATTTCCACCATCTTGAACACCGAGTCAAACTTTTAGGTTCCGCCTCCCGAGTTATTCTAAACATCGATTTAACTTGTTTCTTCATCAAAGGAAATATCAGCGGGACATGATACAATTTGACTGAATGCAGAAGTGTAAGAATTAATATTGAACGGTTGAGAAATAACAATAAATAACAATGGTGTTTAATATTAGAATAATAAACATTTTTGTACATAAATTAATTGACATTTTAGAGAGGCGTTTCTATTTACGGAGAGAGAGAGAGAGAGAGAGTTCTCAGTTATACATACTTTCTTTAAATATTTTGTATATACGTCAATCTTGTAACATCAGCTGTCGCAAGTTTTCGTGATAAGCAATGAAGTGCTGTATCACTCACATAGAAGGTAACTTCCTTCCTTTAATTTTCTTTTAAACTGAGACAGGACAATATGGCTGGTGCATGCGTAATTAATAGTGACTTTATGGATTACAGTGATAAAACTGTACATTATGTTATATAAATTCACATGCAGTCTGCACGTATCAAATTCCCGACATTTTATTCCTCAGTGAAAAAGCATGAAAAGTACCAGTAAAACAGATCTGGTTTAGATATAGTCCAATAAATCAACCCCTCAAATCTGTGTTGATATTGATGGACGATATGTGGGTCTGATGTGACCTGTTCATTAAAATGTGCAATTTTGCTGCATGCAAATCTTTCCGGAACAAGCCTGCATACACTTTAGACACATACCGGAAATTGGTAACAGCCATATCAAGCGCGAAAGTCAAAATGGCCACAGGAGAGATAGTTGTGCTATTCCAGGTGGATTTACAAGTCACCAAACATTTGATATGCTCCGGAAATATAATGTACATGCCACCAAAAGAACTCTACAGCTGACGGTAGCTGCACAGCCACGAGAAATACCGGTAAATGTATAAAATGTCCACCGATGTGTGCAGCCAAATTTGAATGCAGATAATTGCAGCTTTTAATGAATAGGTGATATCAGCCCCTCACCCGAAAATCAACATCATCACGGATGAAGGGCTGATTTATCGGCCTAGTTTAGATAGAGAAGTTTAAAAACCCCCCACCTCAAACCAAAATAACAAATTGGTATGAACATAAACGTCAAGGTTTTGGTTCATTAGTGACGTGAGAAAAACGAACAGTGCCGGATTACCAAATAGGCAGAGTAGGCACCGGCCTATGGGCCCCACGCCTTTTAGGGGCCCCGCGTCAACGGATGAAAATAATATTTAATTGATTTGATCTTGACGTATTAGCAGATAATTTGCGAGGGGGACCCCGAGATTTCGACTGCCTAGGGGCCTCCACAGGGTTTAATCTGGCACTGATAACGAATTATAGACAGTCTATGCTAACACACACACACACACACACACACACACACACACACACACACACAGACAGACAGACAGACAGACAGACAGACACACACATATATATATAGCAGCAGGCAGGTATATATATATATATATATAGCAGCAGCAGCAGCAGTATATGCAGCAGCAAGAGCAGCAGCAGCAGCAGCAGCAAGGCATTATATACATACATACATACATACATACATACATACATACATATACATACACACATACATACATACATTCAGAGAGATAGAAAGATAATAGCCTTTATTGCATTAACTTAGAGTGTAGAAAACTACCATGACCATGGATTGTGTAAGCATACACAGTGGTAAACACGGACATGTTGTATGTTACGGACTTACACCAAGATGCATATCGATACTCCAATAAACATACATTTGTAATATATATTTGATAATGGGATGTTGAAAGTTATAAGCGTGAGAAAATATGATCCTATGGTTGCACTAACTACTTCCTTTTCCCATTTAATCAATACACAGTGGCGTTAGATATATCTCACTTCCAAAGGCAATTCAGGTTTTTTCGTTATTGGTTACCATCATCTGTCTTTTTCCACCGAATGAACAAGTCAGAAACAAACTGGCAACGATATATAGAGTATCGTCAAGCAGTGAGGATGTGCCAGCGTTTTTGTTTTAAAAACTGTGTAAAAACAAACTCGAAACAACAATAAGCAAACAATAATATTAGCTTATAAAATTAATTTTTCACAGAAATCACCTGATCATTCAAATTGTCATTGACCTAACTTACCATAGCCAAGTGTCTTCTATTGTCTAACTATTTCATAAACTCTACGGCAAACGGTGCAGGTTTAAAGGGGTAATACTAAATATTGGTTATCTAGCGATTTGTTTTCTCCCACCAGACTCATAGCTATGTCTATAAACATTTGTATGTAAAATAAGTACCCAACCTCAATAGGTAAGCTCACAATCATTACGATCTTTAAATATATTACGCCCATTAGGCTGCCCGATTCGACCATCAGCTGTGATGTTGTTACACCTACCCGAACAATGCTAACGGTATCAATCCGATCAAGAAATATTCACTCCATTTGTTTCCGAAACAGTAATTAGTTAAGCAAAAGTAGACGCATGAGAAACACATCTGTAAACTATTTCCTATCCTCAATTATTGTAAAACAAGTTTCAGTGCTAAGGGTATTAACACCGGCAAAATGGGAAACAATTCTAAAATGCTAATGGCATTAACACAGGCAAAATGGAAAACAATTCGTGCAAATTGGCGTTATCCTCCTTAAAATGTATAACGAAAAGAAAATTTTCAGTTCTTTCATAATGAAGATAAATAGTGCATTCGTGAAGCGTAAACATTTCATATTGTAGCTTTCATCTTCACTTGTGAAATTTTCTCCTTAAGAAAAGACAAACACAGAAAACCTATATATCCTCTATGTTACGCCAGGTATAGAGAAGGCGAGTTTGAAATGTTTTTCTCTTTCTATTGTGGGTAAATCAATCACTAGTTATGCTGGTACTGTTTCCCTGGACAAATGTCGATTTGTCTTTGAACTTGTGAACATCAGAGCTTGGTCGATTATGACACTATTGACCTACATGGATCCGATGACAAAGCATCAAAGAAACCATATTAAGTTGCATATATTTTTTATAGTTGTCACACACCGATAATCAAAGCTACCAGGTTCGTAAGATGACTTGCCACCACAAGGTAAACGAGCTATTTTAATGATCATTTCGAAATGATGATAAATTGATCAACAAAATCAATTATTATATGGACTACATTAGAGGATATAAAGCATTTAAATGAAGGTCACAGTGAACACTTTAATTACAGATCATTCTTGTGATTAAAAATATAAATTCGGTCATTTCAAACCTCATCTTCTTGTTCATCTTTCCAAGGATCCTTAGTCATGTCGGTCAATCCATGTAAATGGAAAATAACTTTTGACAGCTCTGTGGAGCAATAGTTTTGACGCCAACCAATTCATATAGAGATACATAACAACACTAAAAGAAAAACAAAATGATAACTTTCTAGCGGATTCTGATATGGAAACGACACCACAAATACAGAATGATATCGGTATAACAATTCTAGCGAGTGTTATTTGCTTTTGCACCAACCCACTCATATAGGGGATAAGAAATACTAAATCGAAAATCAAACACCGGTCCTTAAGGAGACCGACAGAAGTAGTAGTTGTTGTTGTTGTGGGGTTTAGCGCCATTTTTCAGCAGGCTATACATGGCGGCCAGTATTAATGGTGGAGGATGAACCCGGGAAAACCCCGGAAAGAACCACCGACCCACGAGAAGCTACTGGCAAGCTTTCTCACATACCCACATTGGCCGAATCCGAGACTCCAACCCACGCAGACAGAGGTGAGATGGTAGTGATCCGTAACGGTGAGCGCTTTAGACTACTCGGCCACTCGCCCTTCCGACAGATTTAGAGAAAATATTAAGCATGTTAAATTTAGTGGTTTTCAGAAAGAGAATGTGATTATTTCACAATTCAACATGAAAAAAGAAGGAAAATGTTGGCATTTACAAAAAAGACCAATTTGTTCATACGTTTGGACGGGGTAGAGGTGTGATCAAAACTTGTTTGTATTGAAAAGCATATTGATACCATCAACCCTATCATATAGATGGCATCTGAATAGAGAGCATCAACCCTATCATCAAGCTGGCATCTGGATAGGTAGCATCAACCCTATCATCAAGATAGCATCTGGATAGGTAGCATCAACCCTATCATCAAGACAGCATCTGGATAGGTAGCATCAACCCTATCATCAAGACAGCATCTGGATAGGTAGCATCAACCCTGTCATCAAGACAGCATCTGGAAAAGTAGCATCAATCCTATCATCAAGATAGTATCTGGATAGGTAAAATCAAGCCTGCCATCAAGATAGCTTCTGGATAGGTAGCATCAACCTTATCACCAAGATATGTAGCATCAACTCTGTCATCTAGATGGCATCTGGATAGGTAGTATCAACCGTATAGCATCTGGATAGGTACAATCAACCCTCTCATCAAGATGGCATCTGGATAGGTACTATCAACTCTATCATCAAGATAGCATCTGGATAGGTAGCATCAACCCTATCATCAAGATTGCATCTGGATAGGTAGCATCAACCTTATCACCAAGATATGTAGCATCAACGCTGTCATGTAGATGACATCTGGATAGGCAGTATCAACCGTATGGCATCTGGATAGGTAGTATCAACCATATCATCAAGATGGCATCTGGATTGGTAGCATCAACCTTATCATCAATATGGCATCTGGATATGTAGCAGCAACTCTATCATCAAGATAGCATTTGGATGGGTACCATCAACCCTATCATCAAGATGACATCTGGATAGGTACTATCAACCCTATCATCAAGATTGCATCTTGATAGGTACCATCAACCCTGTCATCAAGATTGCATCTGGACATATAGCATCAACCTTATCACCAAGATATGTAGCATCAACTCTGTCATGTAGATGACATCTTGATAGGTAGTATCAACCGTATGGCATCTGGATAGGTACCATCGTCCATATCATCTAGATGGCATATTGATAGGTAGCAAAATGGAGCATAACAGTCACTTCTTACTTGTACGTTCTGCGTTTGGTGACATTAATTTTAAAACCCCCATCACAGTTCATCATATTCTAATTCGATGTATCAGGCAATCATAACTACTATGGCAAAGTACACCAAAATCTCTTATGTATATCGGACTGCATTGTATCGGATTTCAAGTGACCGCTGACCAATTTTATTGACTTAGGAGGGTAGCACTAACTAGCGTCAGACCCATCAAGTGTCCAATGTATTCTGAAATCAACGTCTGATTTGAGAATAATGTACTCAACGATGCATATAGAGAAACCCTAAAGGGCATATTATATCATGAACAAAAATAGGTTCTTGTTGGGTACATGATTTTTTCCACATTGTTTTGCTGGGTACACCATTCTTTTATATTCAACATATCGCCTGATAAAGCTGACAAACAGAGTCGAGTATTACTGTGCAAATTGTTCACTTGACAGCCAATAGGGAAATCTTAAGCCTTTTTCGCCAATTCGACAAAGAAATATTGAATGAAATCCGTTGTCGTTGAGAACTAGATTCTGAACTTCTTTCCTTCATATGGAAGGATACAAAGTCACAATCAGAACCATCACGACCTTTGATCATGTAACATATGTGGTGCGGTCAGCCAGATATATTGATGTGTATTCTTACAACTACTTCCGATGTTATTTCATGACCTGACTGAAATGTCCAAGCGATTTTCTGACCGATTTACATCGTGTCGAGTACACCGTTTTCTTTTTGAGTCAATCTTTCTCGTACAAACAAAAGAAGACAGTAAAATACGAGTTTTCTGTTTTACTTCAAGAAATAAAATCACACCAAAGTACCAGATTCCCAGAAATTAAATGCAATAAAGAGAATGCTCTTGCGAACCCTGGTAACATACTGTTGGTTCAGATGGAAGCGTAAAAGCAGCAGTACTTCTTAAAAATGAAATATATCATACCAAGAGAGAGAGAGAGAGAGAGAGAGAGAGAGAGAGAGAGAGAGAGAGAGAGAGAGAGAGTCCATCTTATAAATTTGGACAATTGATACGTGTCTGTCCATAAAAACTGCTGGAATATGCATATGTACAGTGAATGTTACTACTGAAATACCCATACATAGGGACGTTCTGTATATTTAACATACGATAGAGTATATATGGGTTAGGAAGGCCTAGATTGTTTGATAATGAGAAGCAAATCTTCACTAAAATGTTTCCTATTTGTAACGGAAAAACCGTGACACTCTTCCACTGATTCCATTTTAGTCCTTGACAATTGTAACAGAGTGAATTTTAAAGAAAATTATTATTGCACAATAACTGAAGTCAATCTTGTAATGGTCAGCGTGACACGTAACAAATAACTTTGACTTATGGGCTAGACCCGTGATAAATCGCTAGATGCGATGAATGTGATGATCTTGTTTGGGGGTATGACTAATCTTTAATTAGGACCCGCTACGATAACAGACCAACATGTACGTTAACTTGGAGTTACGTAGCGAAAAGGACAAAGTAGAGACAATCTAAAGACAATTTGTGCCATTTGAAATAAGTGTCTTAAAATGAGTTTTTCCAGACTAGCTATTAATATAGGCGGAATATAAAGAATTATTCTAACTTCGATGGGCGTGTTAACGTTTTGGCGATCAGATAAAGTTAATCCTGATTTGCTGATCTAAATGATGAGTGTGTGTTTCCAAGACGAAATTCAATGTTTTAAGTATTTTCCGTCGTGAAATTAGTCAGTCTAAGTTTCTGTGGGAAGCTAAGAAGTTGACTCCGAGACTAGTATTAAATACTTTCTCGATACAATTGTCCAAGAACTGGTGTCTGGAAAGTTGAGGGACACGGAAAAAGACATTCGGCTTTAGAGAAAAAGAAGCGAGTTACGAAAGGCACAAGGGTAAAAAAGCTCCATATGAGCACCACGCAGTGGGAAAAGACAGCTGACAACCAAGTACGGTTGATGAGCCGGAGGAATACAGAGTTAGAAGAGGAAAAGGAATACGGCGACTCTGACCGGAAGCAATCAGGTTATGCAGGCATGCTGCGCAAAACGAATTCGACCATTCACTCGATTCTATGATCAAATTTGTTGTATCTGTATAACAGAACGGATAATTGCATTTCTTATAGATTTTGTAATCCCATTTCTAAGAGAAAGTATATCCTTCAAATGTCAGGTTCAATTTCATTTTGTTTATGTAATTGATTAAACTGTTATCTTTTATATACGGGGGCTCGTGTTGTTCCGTTCTATATCTCTGCTCAAATCTCAGTTATACCATCCATTAATTTCATAGGTTATATTATTAATTACTCGATCTGGGAAATAACAACGTGGCCGATCATCTCCTTGATACCGATAACCAAACCACATAATAGGTGGACGACTATAACACACTTGTAGAACAAATAATTCCGGGTCTTATTTTTTATCTCTGCGTAAACGTTTGCATCAAGGATGGATATACACTGAGTGATATAAGTTTAATCTTGGGCATTTAAAAATTTGAAGTTTTTGAAATTGTGATATGACGGTATTTCCATACTTTTACCATGGGAGTTTAATTAGTATCGCGAGTTCTTAAAATGCACTCTCTGATGATGGAGC
>JAECUM010039502.1:0-67368 GCA_016617855.1 Megalonaias nervosa
GTTGTGGCCCTTAGCAACGTACAGGAACTGCCCACTATGGAGGATCTCGACAAAATGCCTACTTTAGAGGAGCTCAGCAAAGCCATCGACTCCCTCCCAAACGACAAAGCACCAGGTAGCGATAGCATCCCGCCAGAAGCCATCAAACGTGGGAAACCGACATTGCTACAGCCGCTGCATGAGCTACTCTGCCTCTGCTGGGAGGAAGGAGCAGTCCCCCAAGACATGCGCGACGCCACCATTGTGACCCTCTTCAAAAACAAGGGAGACCGCAGTGACTGTAACAATTACAGGGGAATCTCGCTTCTCAGCATCGTTGGCAAAGTGTTTGCCCGCATCCTCCTCAACAGGCTGCAGCTGCTGACGGACCGCGTGTACCCGGAATCCCAGTGCGGCTTCAGAGCAGGAAGGTCGACAACAGACATGATCTTCTCCCTCCGACAACTCCAAGAGAAAAGCAGAGAGCAAGGTCAGCCACTCTACATGATGTTCATCGACCTCACCAAAGCCTTCGACCTGGTCAGCAGGAAGGGCCTATTTGAACTTCTTGGGAAGATCGGCTGCCCCCCCCAAAAAAAAACTCCGCAGCATGATAATCTCCTTCCATACCGATATGAAGGGTACAGTCCTGTATGATGGATCCACCTCAGACTCCTTCCCCATAAACAGCGGCGTGAAGCAGAGCTGCGTGTTGGCACCAACCCTTTTCGGCATCTTCTTCTCCCTGCTCCTGTCCCACGCCTTCAACACGTCCACTGATGGCGTATATCTGTACACCAGGTCCGACGGGAGGCTGTTCAACCTGGCACGACTACGCTTGAAGACCAAAGTGAGGTCAGTACTCATCAGGGAGATGCTCTTTGCTGACGACGCGGCTCTTGTGACCCACACCGAGGATGCCCTCCAGAGACTGGGAGACCGTTTGGCTGATGCCTGCAAATATTTCGGGCTCACCATCAGCCTAAAAAAGACAAACGTCAGTGCTCAAGATGTCATCACTGCCCCCTCCATCAAAATCGACGGCGCCACCCTGGAAGTAGTCAACAACTTTATTTACCTGGGGTCAACCATCAGCAACACTCTTTCGCTTGATGTGGAGCTGGAGAGAAGGCTTAGAAAGGCAAACACCATCATGGCCCGACTATCAAAGAGGGTGTGGGAAAACAGCGCGCTGACAATGCACACCAAGACTCAAGTCTACCAAGCCTGCGTTCTGAGCACCCTCCTATATGGAAGTGAGACCTGGAGCACCTACATGAGGCAAGAGCGTCGACTCAACTCCTTCCATATACGGTGCCTACAACGCATCCTGAAAATCAGCTGGCAAGACCACGTCCCACACAATGAGATCCTTCAGCGTGCAAGTATCCCAAGCATGTACACCCTGCTGAGCAAACGCCGCCTTCGATGGCTGGGACACGTCCGACGCATGGAGGATGGGAGGCTGCCAAAGGAAATCCTATATGGCCAGTTGGCCACTGGCACCAGAAGAGTCGGCCACCCCTCACTCCGCTTCAAGGATGTGTGCAAGAGGGACATGAAGGCATGCGGTATTTCACCAGACAGCTGGGAAGTGCAGGCCTAGGACCGAGGCACCTGGAGACTGACGGTCAGCAAGGGCATAGCAGTCGTTGATGGGAGGAGAGTCCAGCAGGCCGCAGAGAAACGCGAGAGAAAGAAGAGTGCAGCAGCAACCCAAGCAATTCAAACTTCCCAGTACGTCTGCACCAACTGCAATAGGGACTGTCACTCGCGCATCGGCCTGCATAGCCACAACAGACGATGCCAAAACCCCAGAGACAGACAACAGTCCAAGGGCGCTACTTACATGGTCTCCAGAGACTGAGCTGCCAATGAATGCTCAACTCAGAAATGAAATCGATGATTTGTTAAACACTGCAAGCGTGGATCAAAATGAGGTAGTTATTTTTCAGGACAAACAAGGACGATTAAAACAAGTAACATACAACAGTCAGATGTACTCATACGAATTCCCACGCGGTTGTTAATAATATTGTTACGTTTACTGATCAAGGCAAGATACAAGATTCCGGTAATTCACTTAGCGATTATATAAAATAAAACCGGCGATATTTTCACAAGTCACGTTATCATGAATCGAAACAAAATTACAAGCCTTGGAGACCCAGCCACAACCACAGACGCTGCAACGAAAAAAATATGTCGATGATCAAGAGTCTAAGTTTATATCAGTTAACGTTGGTATGATGCGTGCATTTCTCGATATGAATAATAATGGAATTAATAATCTCAGAACATTAGAATTAGATTTTGATGCTGCAACGAAAAAATACGTCGACGACAGCAATATCAATGATGAAATGACAACATTTAGAACTGATTATACTAATCACGTACAAACGTTTCTAAATTTTCGTAGAAACGTAAATAGAGCCATAAATGAATTTTTTGGAAGTTCAGCTGTTATTGACATTAAACACGTTGACATAAAAAGATTACCGACAGTGTAGTATATACAGGCGCGTCTGGATCAACATTATGGACACCACTCAATAAATCCATCAAATATCGCGCTGAGGTTACCGGCATATACATGTTATCAGTAATCGGCGCTACAACATTTACAATATCTACCACAATTTTACGGCGTTATCCACGAACTGGATCTTTTGGATCTATGTTAGTAGTACTGGAGCAAAACAGCGAGAAAACATTTGTGGTGGAACCCGAAGAAAAAAACTTAAGTTTGTTGTATTATTGGTGTCTTGAATTAGTCGCTAAACTACCACCTACTTAATATATAATGAATCAAAACCCAATCGACGCTAACCAATAGAGATACAATGAAGTATATGGGTGGCAGACCCAAATAAAAGATATCATTGACGGGTACATAGTAAAAGTTAAAAAATATCGCCGACGTGTAGTTGTCGTTGACGTAGTTGTGTATTCGGAGTCCGCTATCATAGCTGGAACCGGCGTATTGTTATCAGCAGTTACGATGGTATCGCCGGCAGTTACAACAATCTGTGTTTCATCCGCAACAACAATCGCTGGTATTTTCAATATCATTGCAATGAAGATAACTACATGCACAAACGCAAAATTACACGAGTACACAATAAAAAAGCCGGGTTATAGGCGGCCCACAAAGATCGCCAGAGACTTCTGTCCTGTGCCATTCTCTCGAGCTGACTCCAGGTGTGACCCAGCTTAGTGAAGTCCGCCTCAAGGTCACGTTGCCATGTGTTTATTGGTCGACCCCTTGTCCGCTTGCCTTGAGGGTTCCACCTCAATGCCCGTCTGGTAATACTGGTTGGCGGCTTACGTAGGGTGTGTCCCATCCAACCCCACCTTCTCTTCATGATCTCGTCCTCTACCGGAAGCTGAGAGGTTCTCTGCCACAGGTTGGCGTTGCTGATGGTGTCTGGCCAGCGGATCTGGAGAATTCTTCTTAGGCAGTTGTTGATGAAGGTATGAACTCTCTTTACGGTCGACTTGGTGGTTCTCCAGGTCACTACTCCATACAGTAGGACTGACCTCACGTTGGAGTTGAACAGTCTGGTCTTGGTAGTCAAGGAAATTTCTTTGGAGCTCCAGATGTTCTTGAGCTGTATGAAAGCTGCTCTCTCCTTTCCGATCCTTGCCTTGACATCTACGTCTGTACCACCCTGCTGGTTGATAATGATGCGATGATAGCATACTCCAAACTATCATCGTTGATTTCGTCGTACCTCAATGATGGTGAAATATCCGATGAGGAGTTTACAACGATAATAAGAACTTATAATGACGTATTTAAATTTTAAAACGACCAAAAAAACCATCGAATATCTGGATCTAGAATTAATGAGGCGAGATAATCCTTATTTAAAATCAAAGTTTTAGAATAATAATGTCAAACGAATTACCACAACAGATTGTCACTAATACAACACCGTCGAAAACCACAATGATATCAGCAAGCTCAACCAGTCCTGAATTCAGCGTTAACATTTCAACTGCGATTCCCGCCAGCGAAATAGCGCTAGCACAATTACGAGTTTATTATAGTTGGCCAAATATCATATGAAAGTCGCTCTCGGGATTACCCGCAAACAACTCGCAGGTATTTGCAAACAAAAATAAAGACGACGGAACGCCCGATTGGCAAGTCGTGAGTATACCTACAGGCAGTTACCAAATAGAACAAATCAACGATGAATTTCAGCGCAGAATCAAATCTATAACGGGCAAGGAATACAAGATAGCCATTACTATTCACGAACCAACGTTATCAGCCGCGATTGAAATAAATTCGACCGACTACGCCGCCGATATATATCATTCATCGATTCGAAGTGTTCTAGGCTGGCCAGAAGTTCCTCCGGTTTATCAGGGACCACCAGAACCGAGACGTGATGAATTTTTCTTACAAGAAAGCTAATATTTATAAAGCTTCCAGAATATCGAAAAAAACATCCATGGCATCGTGATAAAGAGGGATATGGAGGATTTTTACCTACTTTTACTGCATCTGATGGTACAAAACTTCATGGATTACGAATTCCTGATTTGTATATTTATATTGATAATAAACCGGTCTTCCACGAAAAGATTTTAGAATATTTTTACGAGGATATTAAGTCTGAACATCAACAAGTAAATAATAAACTATGAAATTTATTTTCCAGTATTATCACACACTACAACGATGATATAAAACAGCAAATAATTGAAACTATACAACATCAAAATCAAGTTGCATCGGACCTTAAATTTATTAATTGAATTATCTCTGAAGTAGTAGCTGCTGATGATAGAACCCCTGATGATAATCAACCTGAAATGACAGTTGGTCAATTATTTCAACCATTATAAAATAACTAAGGGAAATTTACCAACATTTATATTACCAAGATTTAACGCCCACGAGCTAAAAAGAAAATCGGTCAGTGATATCATTCATGAATATTTTCCCAGAGTATTTGAATCATGGAGAAAAGTAGCCCCACCGCCAGGTATACTCAAACACAACAACGATCCATACGGGGGGCGGTCGTCATATATCATCGGGTATTGTAAATGTTACATCGACGATCGCGGTCAACCTTGTTTGTGACGTTATTGATGGCAGTTGCCAAGTTGATCTTGAAAAATCCAATCACGCCCAGCGGGGATACATTTTATATACGTTTACGCCGCAAGTTCCACCAGGATACTTAATTGTATCAGAACCAATTAATCCTGTTTATCTGCGAGTACATAATCCGCTATTATCAAGGATACATTTCAAACTTACTGACCAAGACGGGCATTTGCTTGATACGTGGGGAGAAATATTGCGCATAAATTTGTTTGTCCGTAGTTAACGGTAAAGTTGGAAAAGGTAAATATAGCATAAACATGAAAAAAATAAATATAGCAGTAAAAATAATAAGAAACATGGAAAAAATAAAGATAGATATTACGACGAGCAGCTAGCTCTATATTTTTCATATTTTTTGTCATTTTTACTGCTATATTAACTTTTTATATTTCCCGTTTTCTAATTTTACCGTTTCTCAATTTTGTGTGCTTGAAATATAATGCCCAACAAACCTACATACCTGACACCGGAAGATGAACAAAATAATAGAATTGCGAGGAGTTAAACCACTGCCAAAAATAGCAGAAGAATTTAAAATTGGTCTAACTCGCTTATATAAGATATGGACCGACAACAGTAAAAATATAAAGTTTCCAGCAGATAAATCTAGTCTAATTAAAATAACTAATGGAGGATCTATTACACCCGAGGATCTCAAACGAGCTGATGATAAAAATAAACAATTTATTAAGGAAATCGACGATATGGAGAATAAAATTATAAAAACCAAAGAGAGATACAACGAAGTCTATGATAGAGCAAAAACTGCTAAAGCTCAGCTCGACGTACTTACAGATGAACATAACAACATTCTTAAATCGTATGATGAATACAAAACTAGCAACGAAAAAATTAAAGAGCCAGAAATAATTGAAGCTTAAATAAAAAAAAAAATAAAGCTCTGTTAAGTAAAATGAACCGAAAAAGAGAAGATATTAATTTTTCATTAAGTAACGAAGAAGATTCTCTCTCTATTGCGAAGTTATTAAATTCGTAGCGCCGAAGCGTCTACTTCTTTTGCAATAAGTTTTGCGTTAATTTTTGCTATTTTCTCTTCTTCGTATTCATTACTTAATGCTTTATAGATTTTATTTACCATGCAGCAGAGTGACCTGAATTTATGAAAATCTTCGCGTTTAAACGCGTAAGTTAATGATTCTTTGATATATTTGATAAGGCGATATTCTAACCCTAACGTGCGCTTGTTCTGCTGTTTTTGTATAGTTATATTAGAAAGTTTTATTTCTTTGTTGTTTCGGTGTTTCAATATGTTGCAGCGTCAGCAACTTCAATTCCTGTAATCGTATGATTTCGTTGATTATTTGAATGATATTTTCTTGATTCATATAATTATACATGTAGGAGGTAATATTGTCACGGTGAATAAAAATTCCAAACCAGGAACGTTGACTGGTATTGACAAACCATATTATGAACGAGCATATCCTGCGACTGCAGTTGTTTATGCGGTATATCTGCGGAATGATAGACCTAGCATTGATGATCTTAAACCGATGAGAATATCAATGCTAAATTGTATAGCTGAGCGAGTTATAGAACACTTTACAAACGCAATACGTGGAAACGGTTTAACGGATTTACGACGTAAAAAAATAAATACATGCGCAGAAACAGTTAAAGATACCGTAGCGTCTATCAGCGACGTTGCTGAGCTGGGAAAAAATTAAAATTACCAATAACAGTGAAGACATTAACCGGAGAGATTTTATATGAATCGAAATATGAATCAAGAGGAACTCCGATAACGATCATTGATCATAACGCACACGCATGGACGTCGGCGGTAACAATATTTCCACGAAACAGAACTGTTAAATTTTATGATGATTATATATTTGATTTTATCACAAATATCATTAAGATCCGTGTGGTTATTTCAGAGTTCAGAATCTGTTAATTTTGATCAGTTTGTACGACCTAACAGAGACATTTATCGTACAGAATCACTCCACGAAGAAATGAAAACTCTTGCTTTGAAATATACTGACGATGTCATGGCGCAACAAACAGTTGGACAATTACTGAGTAATTGTTTTACCGTTCCGTCAGTTGCTGCCCACGCTGCTCAGGAGAAAAATTCATGGTCACCGACGAGATCGGAATTTCTTGTTGACGTCCAATGTAGTTGTATCGAATACGAACACGGTGGATTGTGGAATACTAAATACGATTGTAAGGACGTTATCTCGGTTGATATGGTTGCATGTTATCCTGGAAGCTTTCTTGGGTACGGAGAGTGTTTTAAGTATTTTAAACGATTTCGACGTCCAAGACTTGAGATGACCAGAGTTGTGATAAATGGACCCTTACCAGGTTTTGACTTAACCTGATTTGCCATTATAGAGTCGTTTTCGTTTACGGAAAATCTCCATCCGATTGTTTATGTGTGGTTTGGAAGACATTTCTCAGAAACATATTGGGCTCCAATAGTGTTGCTGAGATATATGCTTGATAGTGGAATTTTAATATTGTTGGTTGTAAGTGAAGCGATAATATCGTATCATTCACAAAAACAAATCTGGTTACCAAAACCCCCTGACGATGTCATGGTAAATCCCTATGAAATTGATTATGAAAATAAAGTTGCAAAAGATCTCGGTAGAAAAATAATCGGTAAGTTTACTCAGGGTGGTTCATGCGATCATAAACGAACGTGTACAAGATTAATTATGGACGATGCTGAACTCGATTTTATAATTGCTGATACAACGGAGAAAAACACATTTATAAGCCGGAAAAATGTTTATTTATCAGACGGAACCAAATTAGGTACTATTGTGAGTTATATTGATGGTGAGTCACAGCAGTTTATTCATTTAAGATCTTCGATGCTCGCATATGTTTCGATAAATTTATAATCGATGATAAGCCGATTTCCTGATACCGCGGTCAGGGTTGCCACAGATTCATTTTACATAAATTTAAAATATGTAGGATTGCTAGATAAATTACTTAGCTCTGATGCATCATGTGGCGAGTGGGGAATAAAACAAGAAAATATATTTAGTTATTCTGAATCTGCCGACGTTGAAATTAAGGGGACATATTACAAGAATAATAATCAAGTATCAAAATTATCAGCACCATTGGTATATGATCCTGTGGCCAGACATAAAACCGTTTGTCTTAAAGAGTGTGGTGGTTTTGGTAAAACAACGCGTGCGATTGAATTATTCAGCAATTGATTAGATGTGGTTGTTTTGACACCCACACATAAACTCGCCAGAGAGATGAACGAACGACGAGTGAAATCTCAAACTTATCATAGTTTCTTTAGATGGTGCGGAGACGCATGGACTCCATCACGGATGGGTGAGAAATATATCCCTAAAATTATTATTTGGGATGAAATTTGTACGGTATCGCTGGAAGTATTAAAAATGTTTCTTGATTGGTTATTGACGAAAAATACTGCTGTGATAATGTGTGGTGATCATGGTCAACCACACCTTTTGTTGGGACTTCTCCGCATGAGTGGTTAAAAACGTTCGTAGATTATTATGAGGAGACAACTAATGATCGTAGATCTATTGATGAACCGCTGAAAGAATTTGAAAAGTTAATCAGACTACAGCCGGATAGAATACAGTGTGAGATAATGCGTTAAGTAATTCCAGAGACTGTGATGAGTTATTTTTGGAATTTATGGAGACCTGCTGATTAGACAGTTGCAAGTAGAAAGATAGTTCGTGATACACTTCAAAAGAAATTATTTCTGTTACACAAGGAAAGATTTTCAAATATATCTGTACTATTGTGTTATCGCCCAGCAGATACGCCACAACAGAATATCGATGATGAAATTCCTGGAATTAATGAGAAACAAAATCTTGTAATAAATGATATTGTTTTAGTTCATGTCAGTGCTGTTGAGAGCGCGTTAACGATGGATAAAACTCCGTGGACGTTAGGACACGCTATAACGATTCATTCGTCACAAGGATGAGCTATCTCGGATACTAATATTTGGATTATTGATGATTGTATTGAATGGTCAAATTTAGTTTATCTCGCAGTGTCTCGAGTCAGAAGAATATCTCAGCTGCGGAGGGTTATCATAGACAATGACAATGGCGATGATGTAGTCATTGGCGATGTCAAGGACGAAGTTGTCAAGAAAAAATTATCTGGTTATAAGCGATGTGACAAAAAAAAATAATCGCGACTTTGATATCGATGCTGAATTTATTATCACACTGAAACAACGACAGAATAATCATTGTGAGAGCTGTAACTG
This sequence comes from Megalonaias nervosa, assembly GCA_016617855.1. Classification (NCBI taxonomy): domain Eukaryota; kingdom Metazoa; phylum Mollusca; class Bivalvia; order Unionida; family Unionidae; genus Megalonaias; species Megalonaias nervosa. The sequence goes on from JAECUM010039502.1 coordinate 9,369, forward strand.
TAATATGTTGTGGCAGTATTCGAATAATAATCCAAGACAGTTTACCGTAGATAGAATTAATAGTAGTCTTGGTCATACACGCGAAAATGTGATGTTGACCTGTCTTGAATGTAATCGACGTCGAGGAGCCAGTTTACAGAAGTGAACGCGGTGGTAATTGTGTGTCTTCAGGAATTATTTGTAATTGTCCACGTACAAATCCACGTTGAGGAGCAGTTGAATCTAATCTGTAAATTGCGGTCTACCCGTGGATCTTACCACGCTGGAAATTTTATGCGTGGTCAGATTCCAAATAGGATCAGTTGCTCTTTTTTACAACCTTCAAGTTCACCAGGCTCATACAAATATCATACAGTCGCATTACCTAGTACAGGTTGTTTTGAGGAGTCATGTCGTTGTATTGGTATATGTTTCTTTGTGATCGCGCTAATGGGTTCATAGAAGTTGCACGAGTAATTTCATTATTTAACGCAGCTATCACGCTTGGTAATCTTACAACCCACGAGATCTCGTATCTTTCTGAGCTATTTCCTTCGCATACTGGTATCCAAATACCGATAATCAATCAGCAAGTGTTCGATTAAATCGTTCAACGATTGCCTGATCGCGATAAATTGCGGTGTGTCCTCGTCTGATTTTAGCGTTATGTTTTTTCATCAGAGATGATACTGCACCAAGAAGTTCTTTGCCAGGATCAACTTGCAGTAGTTGTGGCATCGCAAGGGTCCTCGTTGATGAATTCGTTCGAAAGCAGATGCAACTTCGGTTGCTGTCTTTGTTGATAATGGTTCTGCATCTTTATATCTACTTGCAACGTCAACGACAGTTAACGAGTATTTGTATATGCATGATTGACGTCTACGTGATTTAATGGTATCATGTGGTAAAAACAAATTATTTGCTTGATGAACTTCATTGGGAGCGCTGACATCAAAATATGCGTACTGAATTTTTTTAGGTGGTGGTAGATAGATTTGCCATATTTCCTGTCGTGCTAACCATTTTGCAGCAACAGAACGTAAGACACCTGCTGCATCAGCAAGTTTACCAATCGCTGCTCTACCTCTCCAATATCCTCTTGGGCTATAATAAACCGATTCCATAATAATAATAATAATCAGTTGATTAATTACCAGCCCCTAGGACTAGTTTACCTTTCAGCGCAGATTTTACTAGAAAGCTAGCAAGTTTTTCTCTGAGAGATTTATATTTTATGGAATTTAACGCATGAATCAACTTCACATCGCAATATGTCGTTGTTGTAAATCTTTATTTTTATACGCAACATCATGAACGTGACACGCTTGTTCGATCGCATTTATTGGATACTCTCCAGGTATTGGTTGGTTTCGTTCGTCAAGTCGAATATCAAGTCGAGTTCCAGGACCACAATAATTGTATCCAGTAAGATGCTTCTCACCAGGGTATTTAGCCCATGGAGTCCCTGGTAATTTTCCCAGCGAAGCTGCGATATCACCACCTGTCTTCTTACGAGACGAAATAAATTGGATTTGCTAGTACCACATTTCACACACTTGCCTGTAAGCGCACGCTTTTTATTTTTTGTTATTATTGTTGTTAATCCAGTGGTGGTCTTGATGCTCTGCATCGAACACAATATAAATTCATATTATTTATTATATTTGTACAACATGGATATTATTGACTTTTCAGCGACACGAAAACAAGAGCCAGTCAAGCATCATCCAGCACTACCAAATTCTATCAGAGCAATTATACTTGGCCCATCTGGGTCTGGTAAGACGCAATTGGTGCTTAATCTGATAATGAGATGGCTCAAGTGGGATAAGTTATATTTAGTTTCACCATCTGTAGATGATCAACGATGTTATAATGTTTTAAGAGATTTTAATGAAATTGCAAAGTTCCTTGACAGAAGAGGGGATGAAGACGGCAATGATATTATTGATTTTATTACCGATATTGATGAAGCCCCATCTGTGGATGATCTCGACGAACGTATTAATAATCTCGTAGTATACGATGATGTGATGCTGGACAAACAATCAAATCCAGCTCGGATATTTTCTCGAGGCAGACACAAAAACACAGACGTGATTTATGTTACTCAGCGATATACACAAATTCCAAAAGTGATCAAAGATAACTGCAATATTTGAATTGTCTTTAATGGAGTCGATACACAAACTCTGCGAGACATTCATCAGACTTGGTGATCAGGGGATATAGACATGATTAAGTTCAAAAACTTTTTTGCGCGAGCGCAAGCTACCCCACACGGATTTATCGCGATAAATTTACATGACCCCAGAGTAGTAAGAGAAAGTGCTTGTTCTGGACCCAAGACCTCTCCCCACCCTCCAAACAAATATAAATTACCATCTCGGAGACCCTCAAATCCCCACCCCAAAACGATTTTCATTTTTAACAAGTGCTGGTTCTAGACCAAATATAATCCAAGACTTTTACCCACCCTCCAAACAAACATAAATTACCATCTTGGAGACCCTCCAAAAAAATATAAATTACCATCTGAGAGACCCACCAACACTCCCAAAACGACTTAGAGTTTTTAAAACCTCTACCTCCTTCAAACATTATTTTTATTGTTCATACCTCATCACCAATAATCAATGTTTCAACCGTTGATATTAGAAATATTTCATCATCGCGATAATAGAGACTAAACTTTACTTTACCGCTCACACAGCGACGACATTCGAACAAATCTTTTATTTGTGGCTTGTTAAGAGGATATTTTTTGTCGATAAAATATACTTTTGACCGATCGAGATCGATGGTAAATTTAGTATATTTTTGTTGACTTATCGGATCATGAAAGTTTTTAAATCCCGCTGATAACTTCTGGCTCAATTGTTCAAGGTAATTGAAATACTCGCTGTCATCAGATCTGATAAGCGAAAGTTTTAGCTTGTCACGAGTTGCGGTAAAACATATACCTGATGTTTCATTATTAATTTCAACTGTCAACTGTTTGCCGTCTATCATTAGATATTTGATCTTGCTATTGTAGCTATTTGTCACTATGAAATTTTCAAACATTATTTTTATTGTTTACACAAAATTTCATACCTTAGTCATCGAGTATAGATCTATCATCAAAACAATAACCAAGTGCAAATGTATCTACTCCATTTTCGCAATAACGTTTGTCATCAAAATTACTCAATCCGCGTTTGATAATGACATCTGTTTCGAGTTTATGACGATTTGTTCGAATAGCCATTGCTCTTATAAAACTAACGCCGCCGTCAAGCGCGTACTTGTAATCATCAAATTTCATAAACTTTTTAACAAAATCGCGAGGCATACCTTTTGCCTTTTGCGTTATTTTATTATTATCTAGCAATACGGCGTACATTTTACTGCGCAATCCGATAAAGTATTTGATGATGCTCGAGTTCATTTCATCTTTAAACTTACCAATAACCTTTTTATTTGTGTCGTCATGAAATTTACTGTCACGAGGGTAATCGGAAAGATCAAACAGATGTCGATTATCGTATATATCCTGATAGACGCCCTCACATTCGATTTAATACACGAGCGAGTCGCTATCAGTAAACAATAGTCTACTTGACGGCCACTGATTTTTAACAAAATTGTAATGAAAATCGTACATGAGCCACTTCGATAAATCTAACACGGAAGCTCCAACGTAAATTGGCTTATTTAGTTTTAGATTTGTTTTTCTTCTTTGTATCGCGACAAGATTTTCATTAAAAATTTTCATGCTAACAAAATCATCGTCCGACACAAGTTTATTTATTTCTGCGATTTATATCATTAACTAGCTCGATATTTACTCGTTTTCTAATATTTTCCATCGTCTTATCAAAAACGGAATTGTTTATAAGCTTAAAGAAGTTTTTTTCAACATCGGTTTTTGCTACAGCTCTTCTCGAAGTGTTTGAGTTAATATAACCTCTCATCCACGGCGACTGATTAAACTTTAAAACTCTATAAACTTTCCTCAACACAAGACCAGCATCTACTGCTTGTTTTAAAACTTTATAATGCAAAACATAATTTTCTTATCGAGTAAATTTGGTACTAGTTTTTTTTACCATAGAATTTTGTCTTGGTGATACTATTGCTTGTTGTTCTTGAGATAACATACTATAATCTATTACCATTGATTCTGCACAGAAAGGATAATCGTTGTGTAAATTGTGTAGCGAAGTTGGATAATCGAGATCAACTTCAACGAAATACGAAATATCGTCAGGTATTTTTTTTCTGTCTCCGATAGAAATTGTTCAGATGTGATCCAACGAAATCCACCAAAAGGCATTGGTTCGGCCATAGAATAACCGTACAAATTATTACAATCTAGATAAATTATATACTTCGAAGGAAGTTTAGGATTGTACTCTTTCAAGTATTTATTGTTTGCTTCAGAACATTTCTTTGTTATAACGCTAATACCACCTCTGATACCTTTTTCGATAAAATTGAACATATCAACGTCAGTTAGTAATTCTAACCTTACTTTACTAAACTTTAACAGAGCGTCCCATGACAGCCCGGGAGCAGAATAATACCAGCAAGGATCTAGTCCGTAATTGCTGTAGCTTACTCGACGAAAACTTTCAAAAACATCTGCTAGTAGTAATACATCTGTTTTCAAATATAAATCATGATAATCGCCAAACGTCTTGCAATCAAATTCTTTCCAAATATCTTGTGCATATTTATACTCGTCATCGGTTATATTTTCATTTTTGAGTTGCGAATAAAATTTATCCTTGTCAGGTAAAGACGTTTCATCAAATTTACTCCAATCGTTGAGATACTCGTACGGAAATACTCCTTTTTTAGTCAGTAGATTAAATTTATCTCCAAAACAGTCTCGTAGGTTATCAAACTCGCTACAACCTTTTACCAGCTCATCTAACGATACCGCCATAAACTGTAGGCTGTCAATGAAACGCAACTTACCTAAAGTAACTGACATATACTTTTCAAAATTATTTGGAATGCACTTGATTACGTTATTAAGTTTTAAACGAGATATTATGTTGGGATCACCAAAAGCTTCTACGATAATATGGCTATCATATCCTCGGAAGTTATGAAGAACAACCGAAATAAAATTGGAGCGTGAAATTTTAAATTACACTGATCATCAGCCTCACCACGATATTGCCCGGTCAAATGGCAATGGTCATGTACTTTTTTATTATCAGAAACGTCAAAAGCTTTTTCACAAATATAACAAAATTCCGCTTGCTCGTGATCGGATTCTTGTTGAGATGTCAGTTTTATCATTGGAGTTATTCTTTTTAAACGATCAAATATATTATCAACTTCGCCAATTAACTGCTTGAGAAGCCAAACAGCCGGATTCTTACCACGATATAATTTGATTGGTTTGGATAATCTCGAATCAGTGCAGCAAACTATCTTATACGCTACCCCACATGGAACATGATTTTGAGTTTTTCTTGTACTCGATTGGTTAGGATTATTTTCTACGCCAAGTACAGGCTGAAGTAAGCATTCGAAATCGGCGTATATAACGAAAGGAATTTTTAGTTTGTGATTGTGATTGACGAACTGCAGTAAACTATTTTCTTTGGACGGCATTGTCATTCGTTGTACGTCACAACAGTACTGCAAATGCTTTTGTAATGTTTCATTGTCTTTACAACCGTGCAAGCGGCGATAACAAAAGAACGTTTTTTTATTTCGTTTACTATACTGTCTGCCAACTAGTCCATTGAAGTTTTTAATCCAAACGTAATGATTCTTATAAAACAGCAATTTTATTGTCGATTGTGAAGCTTTTTCTGAAATATATCTCGGATAGACGTTTTCTTTTTCATCTAGTCCGAAAACATTTATTGAAACATTATTTTGCTTTTCAAACTTTGGTATTTGATTTTCTGTAACTGGAAAGTCAATGCCATTAAAATTTAATTTTGATACGTGACTAAAATAATTGTCAACACGATCAACGTGTATTGCTGCTGGAAATAGCGCAGAAAGAATAGCCCACTGAAAACATCTGTTATCGAGGTTCTTTACGTTTATACAGCATTTTTTATTTTTTATTTTTTGTGGTAGGTCAGTATACGAACTACCGCGTAACACGTTATATTTTATTGTGTGAAATAAAATTTCAGTAATGATTTCAAACTTCCAACCCGAACCCGATTCGGTAAATTCTTCTATCTTTTTCCAAATTTCCTGGTGTATTTCATTAGCTAGTGACAAAAGATCAGTCCCAAGCAAAACACCCCTTGATTTTGCATTAATGTAAGGGTCTGCAATTTCTTTGTCAGTCGATCCCTCTATCACAAGTAGCTTTGAAAATATAACGTGATATTGCACTAATATTCTTAGACCATTATGTTTTTCAAGTTCATGTTTTACAGTTGGCTCTAGCAAATGATAGAGATTTGTTGCAGTGAAATTTACTAGTACGATTTGTTTATCAAACCGATAACTGTTGTCGAATCCTGTAAAGGCAGTCGCTATTTTTTCAGGTTCTCCCATAAGGCTCTTCTTGGCTATATCACGTAATTTCAACATTGCTATATATATATATAGTGTAATATTATATCTCTAATTGATTGTTCGATCGATAACTTACCGCACGCCAGTTGAAAAATCAATTAGAGATATAAAATGCTTATAGTATAATGACAGAAATTTTAAGCTATATGAGACTGACAGCGGAAGAGCAAGAAGTATATCACGTTCATCCGAAGTATAACTTATATGCTGGAAATGCATTAGGTTCGGTTATTAACATAAAATCTAAAAAATCTGTAGGAAAACCAACACCAGCTGGAATGATAATTTCAGTAAAAGGTGATGACACAGATAGAATTGAAATGTTTCGAAACGATTTTATTTATACTTTGTTCTGCGATGATATTCCAGAAGGACAACGAGAATATAGAGTAAATAATTCGATTACTGATGACAATATTGAAAATTTAGCTTTACAAGATGAGTATCAACGCCACCCAATATTTAATCTTTACGAGGCAAATGATAAGGGAATTATTCGAAGAAGAAAAACTAAAAACGTTCTTGGTATTATGAATAATATGTGGTATCTCACGGTAACTGTCAGAGGAACACTTAGCCATCGTTTTGTTTACGAGACGTTTAACGGACCTATACCTAATGGTTTGGTTATTAATCACATCAACAGCATTAAATTTGACAATCGACTGGAAAATTTAGAACTAGTTACCCAGCAGGAAAATGTGAAAAAAGGACTGTTATTTCATTTGATCCCGAAATAGATAAGAAAATCAAATTTCCTTCAATCTCATCTGCTGCTCAATACTACAAGATAAATCCCAGGGCAGTAAAATTTGTTGCCGATGGAATAACAAGATCAGCTTTTTCAAGCAAATATAATGCTTGGATTATCTTTAGATATATTTGCTAGCTCCTTTCTGGTCAAGCAATTGTGGGCAAATGCTATAATATCATCTTTATCAAATTTCAGCGTCATTATTGCGCTATCGTTAAGTTTATTTTTTTTCTGCCTCTGTTATTAGAATCGCCTTGCGTAACAATAACATCGACAGAATAAGAATTATACCCTAACAGACATTTTCTCACTGCTTCGGCTAGTTCCTTGTAGTTTAATATATTAACTTTTTGTTGATATTTTACCTCGTTAGTCATCTTATAACAATAAATCAGATAAAAGTATATTATAATATGAACCTGATGAAAAGACTTGCTGATATATACGTGGAAGATACAATCGCAAGAGATTTCATCTCTAGTGATACAATCGCAGACAATATTAAAATCACTAACGACAATTAAATCACCAACAACAAGGTCGTCGACAATACAAAAGCAAGTGATAAGATCACTAACAACAATTTTACAGCAGGAAATTTAGACAAATTTGCTAGCTATAGCGAAGATGATATTTTGTACAACAACGAATCCGACGATGATGAAGTAGTTACTGTCGCTGACAGAAAAAATTACAGCAGACCGACAACTGGACGATATGATGTTAAGTATCACATTGCTAAAAAAATAATAAAATTTAATTTTACTGTTGCCAAACAATAAATATTTTGGCAGCTTATCAAACCTTTCTTAAATCTAAAAATTCCAGGCCGACAGAAAAATATAAAATTCGATTTTATATTTGTCAAGATTTTTAACTTAATGACGATCTCTGACGATCGCAGACAATATCTAATATTGTTATGTAAACCAGCAAAATGTAAATCTATCAAACGTAAGTACGAGGAAATCTACAGAAACATTATTTCATAATTTGCTTGGTTGGGATCCAACTATTAAATTTATCGCTATACCCGCGCCACTTAACTAAACTTTTATTGCCTTTTTTCCTAATAACTTTTCCGATAACGAAAACATCTTGTTCAGTTTTCTGAAGTTCCTGCTCGTAAAAACTGCCAGTTATAAGTTCACCTAATAAATCTTTTAACGGGTATGTTACAGGTATTGTTAAAAGTACTTTATCAACGACAAATACTTCTTCGCTCCAGTTTGGAGTAAATCCTTTTTCAAATGTTTTTTTCGTCAGAGAAATTCTAACTCGATCACCCACTTTAAATTTATGCCTGCGGTACATGTTTTCATTTGCTAATATCGGATTTTTAATTGCGTCATTTGGCGACAATTTAGTGGTTCGGTGTTTCGTGTTATTATATTCGTCAACTATCTGCGGAAGATCATCAATATACCTGTTTGTGTTTTTAGCTGTCATATGTTTATGTATTTTTTCGTTTAGCGTGGGATTAAATCGCTCGACGATAACGCTTTTACCCTCGTTCCCTGTAACATATTTTTTGATATTATTTTGTTCTAAAAACCGCTCAAATTTTTTATTGAAAAACTCCTCTCCATGATCGGTCCAGATTCTATTTGGTTTTCTTTTTGTACTTGTTATTATTTGTTTTAGCGCGTCAGTTATCGACGTTCCTGTTTTATCCGAAACAGGTACACTAAAAGCATATTTACCAAAAATATCTATAACATTAAACAAGTATCTTTTTGGAGAGCCGTCAGCTCCAACGTTAAATTCGGCAAGATTTGACACATCCACTAAATCTATTGCCCAGATGTCATCAACGGCATTTGCTACAACTTTACGTCGCGAAAACTTTTTTTTTAGGTTTGGGTAGTTCAGCTGCAAGATCATCGTATAATTCTTTCCCAAGTCCTAATTTATATTTTGCTCCAATAAAACCCTGCACCAGCCTTCTATCAAAACGTTCTCGCATATTTATCGGTTTCATATCATGAAGTTCGTCTAACATTACTTTATCACAACCAGCCTTATCTTGCTCGTTGTCCCGGTAGCAGATATCATGGCGCATTGCTATTGCATCAACTTGATTATAAGGCTCTTGTCCTGGCAGCGGATTATCATTTTCATCTAGTTGTTTATCAAGAGGATTATAAGGTCCAGTATATTTATGACCTAGCAATGTCCAACCGCCTTTTGGTTTTGGTAATTTGCCAATCAATTTGTGACTGTCAATTCCGCTGCCAATGACCTCACGGCGATTGCATGATTTACAATACGTGACGATTTTATCTTGTTCGATACAAAGATCTTTATCACAATCACAATTGCATTTCATTTTATTTTATTTTGTTTCATAAAAAAATTGTTATCGATCAATCATCAATCATCCACCGTCTCAGCTACTTGTTTTTTCAGAAACATACTTTTCTTTCTACCACAAACAACACAAATACTTTTTAACATTATTCTATTACTTTTTGTTTTTTCCGTCGTCTCATTTTTATTTTCTGTTTTAGTTCTACATTTGAGACAGTATGTTGACATTTTTTATATTTGTAATTTAGATAAAATTACTAGTAAGCTTTAGATAGCTTTACAAAACTTAACTACAATCTCATCGTTTGCGTGAGAAGGTTGCTTGTCAAACTGTAAAATAAACTTTACAAAATTAGGATCTTTTGACATTTGTTTTATAAACATAATACAATAATAGCTACAAGCGGATGTTCCGATCGGCTGTAGCTGATTAGACGAATAATTTATTTTTTTAAATTTTTTAAAAATATATTTTTTTATAAGATCGCTCGGAGGACGTCCGAACGAATCAAAATAATTATTATCATAGACGGCAACCCAGTGAGTGCCTGAGCCATCGTTAAAATTTTCTATATTTACAATACACGAACCACCTGCTGGTACGTCATCGAGATCGTCTTTAGAAAATATTCGCGAAATCCGACAACGTCATTCAATTTTTCAATTATATCAAAATTGCTCAATAGCGTCTGGTACCTGGTAGAGTCATTCCACGTCCGATTCCCAGTAGGTTTGGAAGAAGACTTCCCGCTAATCCCGCTAGTAGTGGAGCTATTGGAATAAATCCTCCTTGTTTTGTTCGATTGCGTTTTGTTCTTTTCTTTTTTTTCGACGATTTTGTTTTTCGCTGTGGCATTTATTTTATATTGTTACATAAAACTAACGATAGATTTGTTTGATTCCACGACCTTCAACTGCTTTTTTCGTTGCGCCAGATACCGCCCCTGACGCAGCCGCTAGTCCAAGTGTACCAAGTACTGGCAAAATTTTCGTAGCTATCACAGAAAGTGCAGGTCCAAACAATCCACCTTGTTTTGACATTGCTGTTATTTGTGAAACAGATAGTTTAAGAACAAATGGTTTTCTTTTATCGAGTTTGTCGATTTGTTGTTGCGTTAGCATTAATTTAACCGCTGTTTTATTTGAAGTCCCCAGAGATATCATTAAAGAAACAGAACGGCGTTTAGCAACAGCTGCTGATAATTTTTCAACTTGACCGGATGTTAGGTATATTTCTCTGGTTGTGTACTTGGTTTTCATTATTTTATATCAAGGTTGTTAGATTAAACTTGTACAGTCATTCTTCCTTTAGTTGCGTCAATCGTCAAGAATCTATCACTGACAACTAGCGCATATACATTATACTGTTCGGCTGGCAGTGCGCCAAGTATCCAGGTGACCTCAATATCAGCAGTTGATCCAATAGCTCGTTCGGAATGTTTTGATATGTCGAAATAAAAGATAGGATAGAGTGATCGAAACTCTTCTACTGATATTTGAGATCCACTGTCCGAGTCCTGATATTTTTGCATTGCTTCCATAAGGTACATATACGGCCGAGATATGTTTCTGGTGGCGTCTACAGCAAAATTGCATTCGATTGCACGTTCGGGATATTGTTTAGAATTTACTCTAACAAATATTCGTCTGACATCAGGGTTATCAAATACGGAATTGTTCATTTCTTGATTATTACGACGTTCCTGTCGTTGAAATACGACGAACAAATGTCGAGGTAGTTGTTCGCTAGCTGTAGTTGTAACACGCCATGTGTAATCAGTTGCGTTAGGAATTGCTGTTTGATAAATCCTGTTTTGTTGGAAGTATATCTTTTTTGTATAGGCGGTCAATAATGATTCGAGCTCCATCGTTTTAGCTACAGAGGGGACAACTCGTGGCATCCACAGCGCTGATCTTGTAATAGCAAACTGTCCTCCAGCCACCCCATCAGCGTGCATTATACAATCATTTTGATCAGCTCGATCTAAAATAAGTGTATGTTTGATTCCGCGAAAAACTTTGTTGTATTCACGGCAAAATCCAAATATTGTACTTAACGGAAGCATCATCGTTATTTGGCGAGATTCTGCGGCAAATGCTTTTCGTTTAGCAAATCCCTCGTTGTATTGCTGTCGTCGTATATTTGTAACAGCTAATCTTATTGAATTACCTATTGCGGCTGCATTATCAGCAGCGGGATCGGCGATTAGATTATTGTTATCTGCAGCAGGAACACCAGCGTCAGTACGAAACTCGCTCGAAACAGCTGTCCTGAATGAGGTATCTTTAAACCACATCATATTTGTGACCACTGATCTAGAATAATCATCGCTAAACGAGACGATATTAAGTATTATACTTGCTATGCGCAAGTGCATTGAAATATCTTCTACAGTTTGACTGGCCAGTTGATATCGTGCACTTTTAAACGAGCTCCAACCGTTATTGACAAGCGCAATTTCTGCACCAGCTGCAATATCACCACCTATCGCAGTTAATATTTGGCCACGCACTTATAACACTGCCTTATGCGGAAGTAGAAAGACGTCCTCATCTCTTGTGTTAAAAGTTCTAACACCGGTTTTATTTGGTTCGTTTGAATTTTCATCGAGATACACGACGTATTCGAATTCTGTTACAGCGTCGTCAGTATCGTATTCTTCAGCAAGATCGAGATAATTTTTAGCTGACATTTTATTTTATAATCGCTACACAAAATTAAAAAGCAGCAGGAGTCGTCGGTTTTGTTTTCTTTACAAGTTTACGTACTATTTCTTCACCATGTGGTGATAATAATTTTTTTGTTGTAGCTATCATAGCTCGTTTTGTTTCTTTTGTTGGCGCAATATCTGATATTGCTCGTTTTATTTCCAATGTTGAAGGTCCTCTAATCTTATCAGCGATCTTTTGTCCTACTGCAGTGCCTGCTGAACTGGCTGCACCTGTCGCAAAATCTTTACCTGCGTCAAATGCAATTGGTGCTACTTTACGCGCAATTCCTGGTATATTCTCAGCAATTTTAGTAAATATGTTTCCAAAAAATTCACCTACAATTTTTCTTCTATAAATTTTTTTTTGTCTCATCTTTGTCTATAAAATATAGGCTCACAAAATTTATTCCGCTATCGATGATTTATACAGTGCGCAGGTGTAAATAATACGTGAAAATTTCGTTGTTAAGATCTATTTGTCTACCTGATTGATCTGTTAATTGCATTGTTATACTTGTTATTTGATTTTCAAGATTAATCGGATAATAAATAACTTGACGTGGATTAATTTGCATGATCGATCCTGGTGGAACGTCCGGTGAAAAGCTATATATCGTTTGTCCTCTACTACCCTGGGTTGAGCAAGATCCAGCTGCAATGGAGCAATTTATTAATATTGTGTTTACTTCTGTTACATTTACTGGCAGTTCACCGTTATATGTAACAGCTTCTTTAACACTATCATAAATTTTATGGAGAAATCCTATCAGTGATGCGATACTTGTTGGTGATGTAAAATCAATCATCATACCATTGTTTAATGTTATACTAGCTCGTAATATGTTATAATTTGGTGTTAGCTCAAAATTATCAGCTATACCGCCCGCTTTTATCAGCTCCTTTATCGTCTTATTTAGATCAGTGAGGTTATAAGCTCCTTGTGGAATTTTAAAAATTTTCCATCTATCTCCTTCAATAAACTTAAACTCATCATTTACTCCAGTTTTTACGTTAGCCATAGAATTCCATGCTGTGGAGGAAATTAGTCCAATCTCATACTGTTTTTCAGAATCAAGTTGTATTGGCGGATTGTAATAAACGGAAAAGTTTGCGCTGTTTCCTGTTGTCTGTGAGGAATCAAGTAATAATGTTGTTGATGTTAGTGACATTATATTAATATTTTTAGATAAGATCGCTATGTAAGATTTCATATTCGGATGATGTCAGTAATCCGCTCGATCTAAGATGATCCAATATATCAACAATTTCGTTATCGATCTCTGCGCTTTCATTACCAGCTTCTTTTGATGATATCAACAACATAAGTCGGTCGACTATTTCTGCGTTTGATGTAAATATTTTTACACCTGTTCCAGTTTTTTCTTCTGTTAATCTTTTATCTCGTTCATCGTCATACTTATTAAATAGTCTTTTAAAATTCCAGCCCCTAGCATAATCTACTTTTCTGGTTCTGTACTGTATTGCTGTTTTAAGTAAAACCTCAGCAATAATTCCTCCTCTTATGTAATTATATAATTTTAATAAATTACTTTCATCTTCTAATTTTTTAATTTCTATATCAGCAAGTGAACCATCTTCTACAATTTTTGTTAATTTTTCTGTTAAATTGTTATATTTTTCTTCTGGCCAAGTTCGAATTTTATCAATTTCAGTGATATTATGTTCTTCAATAAATTCGTTATATTCTTCATCTAATATTTTAGCATGTGCATTTTTTCTATAAAATATTATCTGTTTTTCAATAGGCATTTTTTCAACAACAGTTTCAGTCATTATTTTTTGTTTCTCAGCTAATTCCTTAGTTTGCTCTGACAATTTTTCTATTAACCTCTTTAACTCGGCTGGATTAACAGTCAATCTTGCAATAGCGTGCTGAAGCGCAAGAGGATTGTTCATTAGCATGTCAAATTCGGCCTGTCGAGCAACGGGATCACCAATGTGTCTTACAAGTTCGTTTACAATTTTTATGGTTCCTTCTTTCGATCTTTCTCCAAGTAAACCTAACAAACCTTTTTCTTGTAATTTTTTAAGCTCGTCTGCAGATAATGTTGATGTTTCTGGTTGCTTGCCGAGTACTGCTTCAGTAACATGTTTGAAAAGTTTAGCAGTTTCCTCTGCTTGAACTTGTCCACGCCGAGTTTCTTCCACTTTTTTCTTAAAAGCTGCTCGAGTTTCAATAAATTTCTTTAGCAATTCGATTCTTTGTTGATGCTTGTCCATTATTTTCTATACGCTTTATAAAATTCGCTCATAAAAACATGTCAATACAACAACGAAACATCTTAGCCGGATCACACGCTAGCTTATCAAATAAAAATAAACTATATTTGTCTTTGGTTGCTTGATGATATAATTCGATAAATTTATCTTTTGTTACGTCACCGCATTACTCGTTTGCAATATTTCTCACATCAACATTATCCAGTCCGGAAAATAATATAAAACAACCAGTATTTCGCCTGATAAATCTATCGACGTTGTAAAAGCCTTGGGCAAGATAAACAGGATTACATCTTTTATTACGCGATAATGAAAAATAAGATCTGATCTTGTTCATCTCCTCATTGTTTAGCGGAATATCGTCAAATACAATTATTTTATGCTCAGATGAATCAAGTTTATTAACTGGAATTAGTTCTTCTGGTTGTTTTATTAAAAATATATCATCGCCAGCGCCAAGTTCATCACGAAGTCTATTATTATATTCGCTTAGTAGCTGGTACTTATCTTGTTGTGGATTAATTGTATAAATATATGCCTTGTCATAGTTAAAGTTATTGTTGAGCAAAAGATTCAATAACAGATTTGTTTTACCTGATCCTGTACGACCAATAATGAGATAATGGCAATCTGGAAGTTCGTTATTATGTTTATGCTTGATTAATCGTTCGGTATCAAAATTTAATATCTTCGCCATTGCTGTTATATAATTTTATGTAATATTAAACTGACTAATGTTGACAATTTTATGTAGGACAATAAATAATGAGCTATTATACAAAATTTAGAATATTATTAGTAGATTCATCGGCTAAAGGTCAGCAAGGTGACTTATCTAGATACGCAACTCTTGATCAGCTCAGAAATGAAATCAATAATTTATTAAATATCACAAGTGTAGATCAAAATGAAGTCGTTGTTTTCCAGGACAAACAAGGACGATTGAAGACAAGTAATATACAACTGTCAGATGTACTTATACGAATTCCTACCGCGGTTGTTAATAATATCGTTACTTTTACTGACCAAGGTAAGATACAAGATTCCGGTAAGTCAATTAACGGTTATGTCAAAAAAGCTGGTGATTCATTCACGGATAACATTATCATGAATCAAAATAAAATTACAGGCCTTGGAAACCCAACCGCATATAATGACGCCGCAACAAGAAAATACGTTGATGATGAAGAATCTAAGTGCGTATTAGTCAACGGTGGTTTAATGCGTGCATTTCTCAACATGAATAATAATGGTATTAATAATCTTAAAACACCAGAATCTGATTTTGATGCTGCAACGAAAAAATATGTTGATGATAAGGAAATTCCAATAACAACTTCGTTAAAAACAATCAATGATGAAATGACTACACTCAATACTAATTTTACTAGACACGTACAAACGTTTTTAAATTTTCGTAGAAATGTGAATAGAGCCATTAACGAATTTTTTGGTGATCCACCAACTGTTGATATTAAACTCTCCGACGTTAACAAAAAACTAAACGACATTGTCAGTGGAATACCTAATATTGTTCAAAAAACGAATCTAATTAAAATTCCACACGGACAAATTAAAAATATCGTGTACACAGTAGCATCAGGATCATCAACATGGACACCGCAAAATAACACTCTCGAACATACCGCAGAAGTAACTGGGTTATACAGGCTGTCCATGTACGGTTTGGAAATTACTGCGTCCACTTCATCATCACCGAATGTATATTATAATCCTCTACTGGTGATGCTAAATAAGAACACCAAAGAAACATTTACGTTGACATCAACGGAAATGCCCCCGAGACATTACTGGTGGTATCTGGAATTTATAGCTGAAACACCATAATTAATCACTTAATCAAACCTAGGGACTGGCACTATTGTAAACAAATATTATATAATGAAAAAAAGTATCGTTGATTTCAATCACATGTCAAAGAAATTCCAAAACAAGATGTGGATGCGTTATTGCAATATTACAAATATTATCATAAAAAAAACTTTGGTGCGTGAAAAAATGTTATAAATATTATAACAAAATACTTCGGATAATATCATATTTACCGTTGTTATTGACCGGCTCTGGTATAATTTCAAATGGAGCATCATTAAATCTGTTTTTGTTAATAATATCAGGCGTTGGTGTTTCTCTTGCAACAGCGTGTAAAAAGATTGAACCTCGGCTTGTGACCAAAAAAAATGCCTGCAAAACAGCTAGTATCACCTATAAAAAAATTACTTGATCAGATACGATCTTACCTACGGGGTATAAAATATGATATGGATGATTTAATACGCGAGTTCCGTACTATTGACAGTATGTTAACGGATATCCTACCAATGAGAGTCAGTAGGTAAGAAAATAATTATCAAAGAAAGTATGATAATGACAGGGTATAAAATTTTGTTTAAACAATAAAAATAATGTTTGAAAATTTTCACTTACCTTTTCGCTCGGTTGGATTATATTTGGTCTAGAACCAGCACTTGTTAAAAATGAAAATCGTTTTGGGGTGGGGATTTGAGGGTCTCCGAGATGGTAATTTATATTTGTTTGGAGGGTGGGGAGAGGTCTTGGGTCCAGAACCAGCACTTTCTCTTACTACTCCCAGATCTAGGTATCGTATACGTCTCGATAAAATATTCGGTTAAGAGCGCAGAGAGGGTGACGATCAACAGTGAGTGGGCGGCGAGTAAACTTACGCGTAAAAAAAATGAAAATATCGTCAACGATAAAGTAAAAAAAAAAATGAGCTAACACGGTTGGATGGAATCTCGGTAGTTAGAGGCTTCGGTTTAGCGTTAATGACCTTGTATTCTTTTTGGGAGGAACCTTTATTTTCGCAAACGAATGTGGTCTGTTCAGCCTCTCTGCTCGGTTGAGGTTTCGGCTTGACGTTATTGACCTTGTATTCAGCCTTTATAGGAACCTTTATTTTCGCAAACGAACGTGGTCTGTTCAGCCTCTCTGCTGCTTTTGATGTAACCTTCTCAATCATAGCGTTGTTCACCTAAAAATTTACGCCTTGACAAACATCGAAAACTTACATGGTTGTTTGTTTCTTTTTTACTTTTGTTTTTTTTAACCTCATACATTAATATTTCCTACGACCGGAATCATTATACAATACTTTACAATGGTGTTGTATTCGCTCTCTCGCTTCATGTAACTGTTCGAGCATCAGGAGATCTTTGGTCTGCCCCAACAGAGCCTCAGAGTGTTGGGGAAAGGCTTCCCCCACCACATTTATTCATTAGCTGTAGCTGTGGTCTATCCGCAGATGCAATGGCATCGAATATCTCATTCGACACTATGATGACGGATGCCTCTGTGTCCATGAAATCGGCCTTGGTACAATTGATTTCAACAGGGGCATATAGTTCTGAGTCTTCACACGTTGTGGTTCCACCGCGTATATGTAGGCTCCTTGTTTTTGGAACTGTGTCTGGAAAATTTGAACCCGTGACCTTGCGCATTCCTGGTTGATATGTCCTTTCTGACGACAATTATATCACGTTACTTTCCGTTCGCGGCGATAGTGTCTGTTCTTATTTTGACTCTATTATTCGTTCTTCTCTACCAAGCACTGCGCTTCTTCCTCTGCCTTTCTGTAGGCATATGGTTCGACCATAATCTGCAAAGTCCCATCAAACGTAGTCGGTCCTGTACGCACAAAGTTTTAGCCCCATATCGGAATCAGTCAGGGCTTCGTGAAATCGGTCTTTAGAAATAATATATAGCACTTCATTTGGAGCTGCAAGGTACGGAAGAGGCACTTAGCGCCTTGTAGACTGTGTCAATTAAAGCAACGATTCCCCTGGTTGCCGCTGACGTCTCTGATGTTCAGATTTTTGCAATTCCTCAATATTTGGTGGCGCAAACTTTTTTCTCAATGGCCAGGATCAGATCTCAAAGGCGTTGATCATACCTTTGTACTTAGCTGTCGTCCCACCAGGCACAAAACAAACTACATCCTGTACCATACCTTGCCAACTTACAGCAATTTAAAATATCTTTTGCCTTTCATCCCATTGATGGAGTTAAACACAATACTGAACACGAACCTTTAAGTCTATCCACGGCGTTCTTTAATTGTCATAGACGATGCTATTTTGGGCCTATGAACTCGACCTTCGGTTTAACTGGCCGCGATTTCTCCGATTGGAACATTAGCCTTCGTATTCTGCGATTCGAGTGTCGAGCACTGTTCGATAATTTTCTGATCGACCTCAACAGTCTACGACGAATCTATAGCAATAAAGCTGGTTAGGAGTTTTGCGTTGTTCCTTCGATATCACATCCTTGCGAGCCCTGACTTTTTCTCTGATGAGGGATAGTTCTTTTCAATTGACTTTTGCCGAACCTCGTCATACAGTGAAAGCAATTCTTCCATCACAATAACTATATTTTGTTGTAGCTCTTTCAGATCGGTTGCATTATTTTTCCTTTCCAAGTTAGACGCCACTTTGTAGCTCTGCAGATATCACTTCTTCGGCCTCTTGATTTCTTGGAATGAGCCGAGACGTTGTTGTAGACTGTCTCATACGCATCTCAAACGGCATACGAGTTTGATGCAGAATTCGCAACTCCAGCGGTGTACGCTTCGACAACAATCCCTACTAATCCAAATTTGGAGGCTATCTGTCTAGTCCTGCTGATACTGGTTCATCTATTATCATTTCGACACCATCTAGAGACTGTACCACTCCATAATCAAGATGTACTCTTCCTTTAGGTCTGCTCCATAGTGACCTTCAACGTATCCTCGGGATCATCGAGGTCAGCTTTCTTCCTAGATGCATACAGTCTTCGTCGTCCTGTGTCATCTCTTTCTCCATTTTCCACTTTCAAAGATCAGTTACAATTTTCCTTTTCGCGATCGCACCTGTCCAATCGTACATGGCTTTTCCTACTCAGTCCGTCCCATCTAGCCTGTCCCAGTGCTGACACCTAAACTGTTTTGCGTCTGCTACACTTGTGCAGCGTGTTAGGTGAAGTAGATAGGGGTCTTAGATCAACAGTTCGTAAGTATGAGTATGTAAGAATTTATTTCACTTTTCCTAACTTAATAACTCTATCAAAATGAACAAGGACGCCGTGGCTCCGTTTAACCGTTCATTGGAAAACACACATATAATATATTTATAATGAATTCTTGCGTGTACGCACATCACAAACAGTAGTATGTACTGGTGTGTACGTAGCACCTTAATAATTTGTTTAGGAGATCGATAGTCTGGCGTTCTTGCTCAGAACTTTCGCTGTCTGTGTGAGCCGTGTTCAGACTTAGATAACCTTATTAAGAATTTCTTAGTTCTTCTTCCCAACGCGGGTGAGGTACATTTATAACTATAAGAGAGATAAATCTTGAATTAAAATCGTAAAGCGTCTTTTGACCATGCGCGACAAAGAAATTCAAGCAAGTATAGACACCACGTGGCAAAATTACAGTAGCGCTACGACATGGACTATTTATATGAAACAAGAGCAATATCTCTTACAAGTAGACATTTTACACCAAATAAGTGTGTGTGTGTGTGTGTGTGTGTGTGTGTGTGTGTGTGTGTGATTTGGGTTTTTAACGTAGCTTTAACAATTTTTCAGTCATATCGCTACGATGTCTGCATTGGGGCAGTTTATAGTGATGTCTAGCACTGGGGCATCATGCCGCAGACAGGTGGCATCATGTCCTACCCTGTTACATTATCCTGACACGAGGCCGACCAGTCCTAACACTAAGCTTTTAATGCTGAAAGCCAAGCGAGGCAGCTGCAAGTACCATTTTTATAAGTCTTTGGTATGACTCGGCCAGGGTTCCAACCCGCGTGGGTTATCGATATCTAAAGTCTTTGCATCAAAAATAAATGCAAGCCAGTTCTAAAAATTATTATTATTATTATTATTATTATTATTATTATTATTATTATTATTATTAACGTTTCCCTGCCAGATGAACAATTTTAAACAATAGAATAATGGTTAGAATGATCCTAGGTCCTTAACCCTGGCCAAAAATAATTTTTCTTCTTAAATTTTGTGGTGCTTTTTCTTCAATGTTTGTTTCAAACAACTGCTTCCCTAAATTATGCGGTATAATTTTGTTTTTTTAATTCATTTATTTCTTTTATCGAAGGGTCAAGGTTTCATTGCTACCATAGATGAAAAATCTGTGGTTATATACATAAGCATTTGTTTCATATAGTACGTTAAGAACACGCGCATATACGCCATTGTACGCATTAAACACCCTCGTCTCCTCCTTTTGTACTTTTCTCCTTACATAATGTTTGTCTACTTTTCCATGTCCTTGCCGTACCTTTTCCTGTACGGTTGACTTTTTTGCCCCGTGTTTCATTTACACACAGCTGTACAGATGCAAATTGAAAAGATTTCGCAACCTATACTATCGCAGGTTGCAATCTTGGGACAGGAAACTCTACACGGAGGGAACAATGCAGGGTGAGTTTGAGACCTTAATTCCCTTGCTTTATAAAAATAAATCTCAGGAAATAAAGGGGTGGGGACAATTTCTACCTTTACCTTTGGGGAACTTAACATTTTCATTGGCACTATAGCCTTGATTGTGCTGACTACCCGTTAAATCCTGTACATACATACATACATACATACATACATACATACATACATACATACATACATACATACTGTCTATCTGTATTACTTCTTCTTTTCAGCTAAAAGGTGCCATGACACCATCAAGTCTTGATGGATACAGTCAAGGTCGGGCAATCGAAAGTATTTTATTTTTTTAATTACACACATTTTCGTTAATTAAATTGAAATCAGGAAAAAAGTTAAAATTCATGTGAATCTAATATATAGAAGCATAATGTACAGACATACTCATCGCATCAATATGAGTTTCTGAATACAGCTGGTTGAAGCACTTGCTTTGCACCGCTAACGTCTCGGGTAAATATCCTGATGCCACTACGAGCAAGAAATCATGTGGCTACCGATTTATTGTCAGTGTTTTTCTATGGAAACTCGAGTTTTTATGCAACAGTGATTGTGGTGGTAAATTACCGATGAGGCTCGAGTGCGTAAAGGAAGCATTCAAAATAATCAGAGAGCACGCCGTGGCTAAGCGGTTAGCTTGTCGGACTCGTGTCAGTCCGGATAGACTACTGTGGTGTGTCCCTGTGCAGGGCACTTTTACTCCATTTGCCTTGACACTTAATGATCTACATGTTTTGCTGTGCTGTAAAACATGAAACCAAACCAACAAAATGGATCAATTGACCCTTCATTTGCGGATGATATTTATCAATCGACCACCACATTACGTAGATACGAAATAGTCTACCCGACAAATTCAATCGCCGGTTAGGTGTGTATCATTATGTCATTAGTTGACCACACAAGAGCTAGGGTATCTGGATAGAATCAGGGCAGCCCGTCCATATAGGCGGTTGCCAAGTTCGCAAAGTTAAATGGGGCGCCAAATTTGAGGAGAAATTTTGAGGCGGGGGGGGGGCGCGGTTGCATGGTTCGCCATCGGCGCCAGTTGCTGGCAGCTATTCTAGAGCAACCCCAAGATAAAATCTACTAAATACCATACAAGTTAAATCGACA
Source organism: Megalonaias nervosa (assembly GCA_016617855.1). Lineage (NCBI taxonomy): Eukaryota > Metazoa > Mollusca > Bivalvia > Unionida > Unionidae > Megalonaias > Megalonaias nervosa. The sequence goes on from JAECUM010039502.1 coordinate 31,509, forward strand.
TTTTCATCCACCGTCTTTTCACAAATTTTTTCATAAAATACTTTTAGTCACTGTGAAAGGGAAAAATGAACTCAGTGTATAAAGAGATAGTATGTTAATGATAGTAATTTTTTTGAGGGGTTAATTAAAATGGGTGGTTGGGGTGGATGGATGGGGGTCAATAATCTTTTTCATGCTGTACTTAAATTCATATAAAGCAGCTGATTCGTTTTCATGCGTGTTTAAAATTGAAATAAAATGAATAAGAATTGTCACAAGTAGTCAAAAATTAAGATCAACCTGAATCTTCCGCGAGCAGTATCGCTTCCAATCTCATTTCTTGTTCACCGCCTCCACACCCGTCATCGAAATGGTATCATCTTGTACATATCTTTCAACCAAATCGCATGATATTAAGAAAAATTTGAAGTCTTTATCTTGGTGTAAGTTGAAAAACATTACATGCGTACGCACACACGTACGCACATGAAACACGTTTTATGTGGGTGAGTGATTTGTGCTAGTTAGTCACTTTGACAAAAAGGCAGGCGTGGGTTACGCTAGTTGGTCCCTTGTTGATACAACGACAAGTTCAGATATATTCTGAATAACTTACCTGTATCCACGTTTCCAGAAGAATCTAAAAATTTGCCTTTTCCACCGCCCATGAATGTGGTGAGAAAAAACCCCCACCATATTTCACGGATTAAAAAAAAAAAAAATCACCAGCCGGACTCAGTTCCAATGAGCACTAATATGAAATATTTCAGTTTGTAAGTTTAAAGAATTAAGAGGAATGTAACTGAATGAAAATGAATATCGTAAATTTCCATTTTATCGCGGTTCTTTAGCGTTAGATCAATTATTTTAACGGTAGTGTTATCAACACGCCTCAGATATTTCATACAACCTGCGTTACGAGTATTTTTTGCAAACTGCGTTATGAATATCAGGCTGAAGTGGAGCTTGGATAGTGCGGCGGCAACGAGTTGGCTCTATATCCCTGCTGGATCAGGTTCGATCCTCAGGTCCTACACTTGTATGAGTAAAAAGACTACACCATGCCTATATTCAAGTGATCCAGAGCGCGTCCTGTAATGACTAGAACTGAAAACTCATCATCATCATCATCATCATCATCATTATCATCATCATCATCAATTCCTTAACCCAAGAGGTCGTTGGGGTAACTGAAAACTGAAAACTGAAAACAGCAAAACAACTGAATAGGGGGAGGTAGAGAAATGTACGCGTATTTAATTTTACACACAGTTTGTTACCAATTTACTCAACTGCGTGATCTCTGTTGAAGATGAAATAAACGACACACATACAGACATACATACATACATACATACATACATACATACATGCATACATCAGTTAAAAATCGATTACAACACATTAATTTACTACTCTTAGCTAGGGACTCGTGCATGCTATCTTGTGCTAGAACTCCATTACAGAGTGCTTTATTTTGCTCAATGTTTCCTTTAAGCAACTTGTGGATATACATTAAGTAAGACTGGTAAGTTTTTAATAACAACTGACTGGTATCAAAAACTGTATCAAATATGTGGTGTGGATGGAAGCTACCTTTCCCATAACGACATAACCACATCAAAAGGAGAAACATAATATAATCGATACATGCAGACCTGTAATAATCAGTAGTACTGCTTCGAATAGACTGACACTGAGGGTAACCCGATTCTTCAAATCATTTGGTATTTAAACAACTACGGTAATGGTACACCCTGAATTAATTTGGGACGCTTGAAATCGAGCTTCCTTAGCAAGCTTAGCTTGCAAATTCGAGGCGGATTCTGGCAGATTGAACTGTAATTATGCTTCTTTGTATTACTCATATTTCAAGACAAATTTATACTTAAACAAGTTTTCATGCAATATCGTACAGCGTTTATCTTCTCCATTTCGCGCCCAAAAATGCGATCCTTCAGTTCTGGATCCAATAATCTACTTCTCGTATTTCAGAATTTAATTAAGACTGGACATACTAGAAAGAGAAATCTAATGCATGCACGGTAGGATTTCACTGACTTTCCAAAACGAGAATGGATGACGCAGACGACATTGGACACGAATGACGACAGATGAATCATGGCATTTGAGAAAATAACATGGTATACAGTTTCCAGGTCTATTTCATATTCGGCGTCTTATTTGCATGATTTGCAGGTGTTAACGAAAGTGGATTGATACATGTTTCTTTGTCAAGGTGTGAGAATGTGCACCGCACAGCGGCGTAGCCAGTGACATCAAAAGGGGCTGTATGAACCCGTCTAAATATAGGTCTAGACACAATTTGTCATAGAATTCCAAACCGTCGATATATGTCCCGAAAATTGTTAAATGCACTGTCGTTCCCTCCAAAACATCATGAAAGCATCTCCTCATAACCGACCGATGCGATAAAGTACCAACAATGTAGAAAACCACATCTAACTCAGCTTCACCTGATTATTGATATTCAACCAGTCTGAAGCCGCTGTTTGATTTCAGACTTGATTTTGTCTGTTCTTTATGTACAAATTCTTTAATACTCCATATAAAAATTAACATGTACCATTATAGATGCATATAAAGAAAATGTGGCTATTGCGATGTGTGTGTGTGGACAAAATATATCCCACTATCCAACATAATATGTGAAAAATAAATTCCTATATTATCTGGAATCCATTTTGACATACGTTCATTACCATCATATTTATCTTTATGACCTTTGAAAAACAAGGCGACCACACACGCACAAAAATGACTTATCCGCAACCAAGTAAGAACACAAACCCGCATATAATGGAAGCCAATATGGAACAATGGACAAATATAGTGCAAATTATCAAGGTGTCTAACATTTCATGGTATTAAGTAACCTTCCAGCTTCTAATGTGTTTTATTCCCCAGACATATCGTGAACAAAAGGATAAATCACTTAATGCAAGCTTTTAACAAATGGCAAGCTTTAACACTGATAAAATGCCTCACTTCACCATCCGTTTATCCGCGACTTTGTCGAAAAACTAAATAATTCCATATGGGGCGGAAGAAAATATGGATATTCTAAAGCATGACAAACAATAGGATCGTTCCTCAAAAGTTTAAATCTAAAGAATGATGTTACGGAAACATGCTTAATTACCAACACACGTAATGTTTGATGTTGATTAATTTGCCCAGACTGTTTCATATAAGTGCCTGGTTCAATAAAACTGTTTAAATATTTTTCGATCATTGTCCTAATTTATTTTTCCTTATGATATCCAGTCTATAATTAGTAAAATTTTCGGCCATTTGTGGATCATTCCTTCCAAATATTGCACGCACTTTTGATACATTCGAGTCAGAGCTATATATTTATCTAAACTGGGAGCGGGATGGGGGCCACACCTTCCTTCACGAATTCCTTTCAACACCAATGAAGCACTTATATTGCATCCCAAACACCTACTTTTTTTCTTTCGACAGATATCTTTGCCAAAGTATGTTATATATTATCCCGGTCGAAGTAGAATAAAATTGTGGAAGACCCTGTCTACAAGTCTGGGCATTTAAATATAATATCAGTTGTCTCAGATTCAGTTAATGGAGAGTTTAAAATTATCTTCAGGTAATGAAAACTATTCTCTTTCTACAATTGAAAAGAACAACCGTATCTAATGTCAACGCCAGTGGGAAATATCATTGTGTGAGTTGACAAAGTAGCTAAGAGAATATCAAGGTTTATGAAGAACTGCAGCATCAATGTGAAGCTGTAAAATGTCCTGATGAAACGTATAATTTTCATAATTTTGATTCGCCAGCATTGAGGCGGAGCGTATAAAATTACGATGCTGTCCGTTCCTCTATTCGTCCTTCTGTCTGTCCGTTTTGGTTTCACAAAATAACTTTAACATATTAATTTGGGATTAGGTCGCTGTGGCATAAGAAGAAAAAATATTCCGCATAATAGCTTACGTTTTAGGTCATGGACCTTGACCTTGTAGATGGCTTGCACTTAGGATAGGGAACATATTAGTTGCTGGGACAAAAGGTCAAAGATCAGTGTTATTGTTACTGAAAGAAGAAAAATGGTTTCTACTCAGTACTTGTTCAAAATAATGGACCTTCGCCAACATTTTGGATGGCTAATACTTGATGCCTGAAAATCCTCCTACAGGTTCGGGGTTGTGGAATAGGCTCGATACGTCCTCTCTTCATGTTATAAGAGACTGCTGAGTGGAGGTAACTTGTCTCCCTTGAGTTGCGTCTCGTGAGGTTGGAGGAGAAGATCCTGGTAGTTTAGTAGAAGAGTGGCCGATGTTTGCTGCTCCTGTGCAACACACTACTATGGCCTCATCTTTAGTTGGACGAGTGGTCACATGGGACTACTCTGATCAATCGGGTAGTCCAGACAAGCTTCAGGGATAAAATACTCAGTTTGACTGATTCGCATACAATTCAAATGTCCCCCTTTGTGATTAATGAACAAAGTGTTGTTCTTCCAAACTTGCAAAGGACATAGCTCTGAGAGCTATGGCAAGAGTCAGTTCAGTGAAGGGTTTTCTTTGCTCGAATATATCACACTGTATAGCCCCGACACGTGAAACGTAAAAATAAATCTGACGTAAATCACTGTTCCCTTGTTGGTCCTAGTCACACTGGTATAAAAGATAATGAAAAGACAGATAAAGCAGCCAAAACTGTCATGCAGTCCCCCGTTTCTTAATGAAAGATTCCATATACTGACTTAATATATTGTATGAATCAACGTGTTCTTAATACTTGGAAGCATATGCCGAATGAAACCCTACAAGCAAACTTAAGAACATCAAACTAACTATTTGGCGACTGGCATCTCTCGTTATAAAACAAATTGCAGAGATGAGGTAGCATGCTGCCTATCGAGGATCGGACACAGATGCCTGACTAGTGCATATATCCTGAAGGGTGAACCTCGACCAGAGTGCATACCGTGCCAGTGTCCATTGAAGGTGGGACACATTTTTGCGAGTGTGTCGATTCTTCCATGTGATACATCAGCATTTCAGTGTCAGCTGCACGAATAAATTGTATGATGATGTGTAACCTTAGACCATCTTGAAGTTGTTTAGCGAATGTGGTCTATATAACAAATTGTGACCATATCTATTAATGACTGTATATGTATTACCTTTTGTCTTTTTTATATACGTTTTATAGAATTTTAACACCATTTCGTTTTATATTTCATTTTGTTGTACTTTAATTACATTTATTGGAAAAAGTTTATCTTCCTAAAGTTTTTGCGTAATTTTTAATTTTTTGGACATTTACCTTTATTTGGCATCATATAGCCACTATAGTGATGAGATGCAGTAAAGCGCTTCTACATACATGCATGCATACATGCACGCATGCACGCACGCACGCACGCGCACACATAGATACATACATACATACATACATACATACATACATACATACATACATGCTTGAACAGCACTTATTGATTTTGGCGTTAAAACGTCAAAGGCCAAGGTCATTGTGACTAAAAGAGCAACAAGGTTTCTGTATCATAACGTTGCTTTCTGAACAATAACTTTAGTTCTGGATGATGTACTATTACCAAGCCTTCCAGATGACATGTACTTGAAAGTAGTTAGAAATGTATTGATTGCAGAGATCAGATGGTTAAAGGTCAATGTCACAGTGACCCCTTGACTTGAGGATTACTGGTACATGGGTCAAAAGAAAGAAACCCAATGATTCTGGAGTCATAAATCCAGGTCACTGCCATAAGCAAGGCAGAAGGTTTCTCTAAAATAACATTAGTCTATCACCACATAATAACACCAATTTTTGAAGAGAACTTGCTGACATGGGTGGGAAATTTACAATAGACTTTTGGTTAAACAGCTCAAAAAATTAAAAAAAAAATGATCCCACTATACCGTACTCTACCTATTTCAACAGTATCCACAAATAGCTTACCTTTTTGTCACAGGCCCCGAGTGGCGCTCGCCTTTACATATAACTCACACATCTCACCTCCCTCCGCGTGAGTTCGATTCTCGACCCGACCAACGTGGGTATGTGAGAAAGCTTGCCAGTAGTTTCTTGTGTTTCGGTGGTTCATCTCGGGGTGGGTGTTTAACGTACCGTTCACGGTGCTCTTCTTCATAATTGTCACATCTGTCCTGGAAATAGTTCATAGATTTTGCATGATTGCACACTGTAGCATTTTTTACATATATTCTGGAGTTGTGTGTGTGTGTGTGTGTGTGTGTGTGTGTGTGTGTGTGTGTGTTGATGAGGTCTTTTACTCATTTGCACTCTAAAGGTAAGAGTTGTGTAGTAATGCCGAGAAAAGCGATATGGAAAGCTAAGGAAGCGTTGAGTTAGGAATTTTCTTGCATGATACTATCAACAAGGCCAGTTGCCCGTCAAACAATACCTACCTTTTGTTTCAAATCTTGTAGTGTATATTTTATCTGACTCGTTGAGTACTTTTAATAAAAAGCGTAACCAACAAGGCTAAATAATAAACCGTCTAAATGTTTTGTGGTGGACACTCACATAACCTCTTGAAAGTATGAGGGATATTCATAACTAGCTATAAATGCATGTGTGACATGTGTGGGGGTGGGGTGGGGTGGGGTGGGGTGGGTGGGTGTTACTTAAATTGGGAGGAAAACCGCATGTCTACACATCAACATAATGAGGACTAGTCCGTGTTTCCTCTGACCCTTGCCACCCCATTTTTTATATTTGGATATTTATGTTGGGGTGTAGGGTCAGAGTCCACTCCCTATCGAAAAGTTGGAATTCGCCGACACCATTTGGCGTCGGCATAGGGTAGCCGCTTACTAGCCGGCATAGCAAACTTTAACGACCTTTCATCGAGATTACCTGCATGAAATCGATAGGAATATGATTTATTTTCTCAGATATTGCGAGTATAGCATTCGTTATATCTTTAATCCGCTGACAGACTAGCAGAAACTATAGCGTTGATGAAATTTGACCTGGAACTCGCCATTTGCATTCCGAATCACATGACTACACAAATCTCGCGACCTACATGTCAATAACTTCAGAGTTCAAATAGTCACATGATATCAACAATTAACCATTTCTACTGTTGCTGTAGGAAAACAAATCGAACACATAGATGAAAGTCACGTAATATTTATCGAAAAATAAAAGAACACAAACTTCTAAAAATATTTATTCTGAAAACAACGACCAGAAATCTGTAAATGTTGCAGCAACTTGGGAAAAAAAACAGAGCACAGGTCAATGCGGTAGTCACGTGATACCAACAGAATACATCGCTGGCACGTGCTTAGTACTTCATGAATCTGGTTTTCTCCACCTTGCTGCGATACCGAAAGGTTTCTAGTCGTTGTTCTCAGAATAAATATGTTGAAAATTAAGTGTGCATTATATTTATGTACAAGTATTACGTGACCTTTAATTAATATTTTCGAATTGTATGTACAACAACTTTCGAAATGGTTTATTGTTGATATCACGTGCTATTGGACCTCTGATGTGCAGTCGTTATTTTACTTAAATTTAAGCTAATTGAAAGGCTTATTTTATGCAGTCCTTTCAGCGTTAATGTGCAAGCAAGCTATACGATAAAACCTCACAATGTTGATGTGTGAAGCAGTTAACTATTGATACCTCTTAATGTTGATGTTTAAACAAATCATGCAATATGATAGCTGAAGATTGAAGGATACTCGGCTGAGCTCAGATGCTCAGCTATTGCGTCAGCAAGTTATATTGGACACATAAATCAAGTTTTGTGATGAAGTGCCGTTAAACCCTACCTACCTACCTACCCACCCACCCACCCACCCACCTACATACCTACACACCTACATACATACCACCTGTCATAAAGCGTTATTGTGTTTAAAATTGAATCCTTATGAACCTGTACAAAATTGACAGGTAATCTAAGTATATTTAGGGTTCGTGTTAAAACGCCGACGAGTCTGCTAACATTAGTGTTTTGCTGACCACTAAAATATGTCGACCATATGCTACAATGCTAACCTGGTAATCACTGTAAATTATAAATTGTTTTCATTCATTTGCAGATTTTCATGTTTTAAAAAGACGATGAATGGCTGAATTGTTTGGTCGTTTGTTGAGAGAGGTCGTAAAATTATTGACAAATTAACCGAATTTTGAAACCCATGTCGGAAAACCGATCTACAATATGCTAACCAGTCCACTTTACAACGCGTTCGATCTGACACTGGTTCGTACCATAACCACCTCGTAATTCGTATTTATTGTTATTATGATACCTGCATAACATTATTAATACAATACTCAGGGATATATTCTCAAATATACAAAATAACATCGATAAGGTTAAAATAATAATACAAGCTATTTAACAAAAAAAATTCCTATTTGTTTAAATATTATTTGTTAATACCACAAGAAAAATATATTGTCCATAATAATAATAATAATAATAATAATAATAATAATAATTTTGGTTTTCTTTTTGCATGTGTTTCCACTTTTTGCGACTTACATTTGGACTCAACATCATTTGTTAATGGTATAAATCATGTCAACGAATAAAAGTGTCAAGACGACCACTGTTATACCTATTAAGTAAGTAAGATATTTATTATAGCGGTATGTGCACGCCATGCATTGAAAAGAAAAAGTAATACCTGACCTCATGGACCTACAATTCACTTTTAGCAGATAGGAATATCAACATTTTAAGGAGAGTGTTGAAACGTTGTTATTATAAAAGAAAACATTTCCTTTCTTTAACAAGGTTGTGGACATTTATTTCGAACCAAACGATAACTGAACTAATTATTTGAAAGTACAGGTACTTTATACAGTGATATGCTACTATATATGTGGTGAGAAATTTTAGACATGCTGTAAATGAGACCTAAATAGTCACTTTATACAATGATATGCTACTATATATGCTGTGAGAAATCTGAGACATGCTGTAAATGAGACCTAAATACGGTTAAAACTGCTCTAAAGGTCACCTCTATTAAGCAAGCACCTATCTTCAACAATAACATTTTTATGGACTTTACATTAAACATATAGAAGATATTAACCTGTATAAAGCAACCAAATGTTTTCAGAGGCCACTTCCCAGATTTAGTTCCTTTAGAGAGATTTGACGGACTGTTAAGACATAATATTCACAAGCAAAAACAGTAAGAGATCAACATAATGTGTTTTATACAGTAGACAGAACTATGTTAAAAACACGTAAATAAAGCACATTATCACTTTCACTATAGCTTAAGGTAAACGCTATGAAATTCCTGAGGTCCAAATCCGTCACGTTAACGGCAGTGTCTGGTTTTGATATTTGACTCGTGAGTTTAGTTTAATTCTTTACAACCCGTGTAAGTCTGTAGTCACAGAGTGGGGTGTAAGAGGAGAAAAGGTAGGAAATGCTTATACAAACGCAAAAACATACTATCACGCTTACATACTATCACACACTAAAAGGTAAGAAGAGCAGAAGGGGAGAGGGGCATAAGCTTTGTATTGAAGATTAAACGGTGGACACATTACTTAGAAAATACACATTAACACTTAAAACACTGCGGTTGGGACGATATTGGAAAAGTATATGTGTTTATGTAGTACGAATGCATATATTTCTAAAGCCAGATCTAACAAAATTTCATTGTCAACCAATTAGAACGCGTGTCATATAATTCAGGGATAACTTGTTTTCTATCCACTAATCAGAAAGCAGGATGACGTGGGGTAATGTTCGGCACCTACCTGCCAACTCCCCTCCCCCCATACATACATATCCTAGGGTGCTGTTGTGAGTCATATGTACGAAACAGTGCAAGTACATTTCACATGGCTGCAGTGAATACTGATATTCGGCGTGACAGTACTACTACTGCTGCTTGTTGCACGTATATTTCACCAATGGTATCTTCCATTTGAGGGAATGACTTAGATTTCACTTTCAAGGATATTTTATCATCGCAGGAATTTTAGACGGTACCATATCCTCCTTTTGCATTATTACCACAACTGTGTCGATTTCAAAAGGAAACAGAAGGAAAAACAAGAGGTTATTTTTACAACACCAAAAAAAGAACAGATTTTTGTACAACAAAAAAAGAGGAAAAAGGAAAGCAACAAGAGCTGAAGATGATGAGCGGGAAAAGAGTTAAAACATAATTTCAGAAACTGTACAAATGTACGGGACACTCTGTGCGATCTAAAACAACCGAGAAGAATGTATGAAACATCTTCGATAGGAGAAAAATTTTGAAACTTCATGACATTCACCACCACAGAGACGCCAGGAAACGGTAGCAGCCATTTCCACATCGGGACTTGAATTTGGAAATGGTCTAAGGCAATTGAAAATGATACTGAAAAGGTCACGGTTTGGGGGGTGGGGGTTCAAACCTAACGGTGTTTTCAAAACTTCACAAATCTTTCAGACGAAAGGTACTACACGCTATTGCCAAATACAAATTTTATGAGATTATGTGTGTTTCTCATAAACTCTTAGCAATGCTCTATTCCATGGCCAGAATGAAAGAGAGAAAGAGAGAGAGAAGAAAGAGTTCAGACTCTCAAAGAAGAAGATGTCACTTATAACAGTGTAGATACAGCTACATTCTTTTGTTTATTCTCCAACACTTATTATGATAAGAAGATGCTTGTTATGAGGAGATGTTTCCTCATAACTTAAGAAATGGTGTCACTCCTAACGGTGTCGATAAGTCTACATCTGGGGACTTGGCAATGCGGAGGTACGGGATTGACTGTAAGAAAGACGAACGAAACCTGATTCTTTTGACAGAACGGACGTTATTTAAATAATTGATATATAATACTACATTCTAGGGATACACCTTATAAAGCCTTTATATTTAAAATACATGAAATACATATAAAATTATACTTTCTTTCGAACTTACCAACTTCATTAATTTGTGTACTTTCTGTGTTTTAGAATATAATACAGATAACAAAATATCGATTGAATTCATGATAGCCAAAGAGTATTAAATTCAATAGTTGCGATTAAAGCAACAATCATTTTGAAGAAATGTATTTTACTAAATTTAAAATAGAATACTAATTTGAAATAGATTACTAAACATTATTCTTTATTACTTAAAGAATATTTTATTCCCAAATTAAATCTAAACATGAAGTTGGTAACGAATTCGTCTTTTCACCATAATAATTACCATAAATACGAATGAATATAAATTCTTTAAAACAATTAAACATTCTATTACATTATAATATAAAATATAAAAGAACTCACAAGAATGTTGCAAAACTATGAAGTTTACCGTAGAAATCTCTAACATTAAAAGTACTTATTCTTTAAAGAATTTTACGAACACAAACGATTCTTACCTGTAAGAAAGACGAACGAAACCTTCTGATTCTTTTGACAGAACGGACTGATTCGCAAAAACCGCGCTTCTTTATTTATACTGATTTGAACATGCTCCTGGCCAAATTTGGAAAAGTGTTGGGCCTGTGTGCGTCCGTCTCGAATCAGAAGGAGGCTCTCGTCTATTCTTAATGGAAGCGAGTGTGTTTCGCTTACGTCAGAATTTGCCTCTTCAGCATTTTGTTTCAGAGAAACGCTGAGTCGTACAGCTTACTCAGTCGGAGAAAAATGTTAAGAATCTGGCCACGAAGTACTGACACAATTTACGACTGCAAATTTGCTGACTAGGTATATAATGTGTAGTGGGGGGGGGAATTTGCACTTGTTTGTAAGGGCGCAATCTTTATCAAAATAGTATATAATTATAATAGGAAAATAAATAAAGTTAATCTTAATATATTTTAGTGGAAATTACTTCCAATATAATCCAATGAAAAATTAGTTTTAATACAATTAGAGAAAATTTCAATGTTATTACTTTTACTCAAAAATTCTGTCCTAATACAAAGACAAACAACAATCTCCCCAACGCAATATGTGTCTGAATCAATGTCTTATGAATAAAAGAAATATTAATCAAGACATTTACAACCTTATGTTTTATATATTCTCTTGAATAAGAATGGCAACACCTTTCAAACAAATGACTCCAGTCTTTGATCTGATAGATCCGTGTCAGGGAGAGATGCCAACAGACAGCAGGGGAGTGAAAGAATTTTTAAATTGCACTTCTAAGCAATTGAAACTGAAAGGAAGACATACAAAATTCCCCGACTTTAATGTGTTTGTGTGTGTGCGTGTTTGTTTGTTTGTGTGTGTGTGTGTGTGTGTGTGTGTGTGTGTGTGTGTGTGTGTGGTCATTTGTGACATTTGACTTCGTTCTCTTTACAGATCGGTCTGTTAACTCGCTGATAATTTGTAAACAGTTATTATGTCATTCGTAAACTTTCGTATTTGTGAAGTTTTGACCAAATTGATTGCACAACCAAGTCGAATTCCACCTAAAATTGGCATATTTCCAGACATCTGACGATAGTGGTTTATCTCAATCATTATTAGCACACTAACGTTTGGGGGTTTGTTTTTTTTTTCATATTGAGATTTTGCGTCATCTCGCTTATTATATTTATAACAAAACTGGCATTTATGTTAGTTGTATATATAACCAGGGTTGAAAAACTCACTCTTTAATTTTAAAATTGCAAAGGTGTGGAGTTCATAAACTGTGAGGAACTCCTTAATTTTTCATCAAATATAAAAGAACGTTATTTTTAGGAGAATGCGTGACACTATACCTATTTCAATCCTTGATGCCCGCTGGGAGTGAAGTTATTATTCCATTGAACGTTAAAGACAATCATGGAAAATTCGGACTACAGTTTATCACAGTCTACATTTATCTGACATGTTGACTCTTTAAAACTTCTTCTACACTTTTTGCACGTCATTACTTCACTTGATTCACAAAGCATGCGCCAACTTGAACAATTCTGACTAGATACTTTGAGCTGAAGCAGTGGGCACATATGCAAAACTAAAAAGCATGCAGTGGAGTTGTCATAGAAGACCCACACAACTTATTTCTTTGAGAGGGGGGGTAGGTATGATATATCATTATGAAGTCTGTAAAAGAATAAAGAGGTCATCCACATATGATATCACGCAATTTTTGCCATTTTTTTTACCCTCTCCCCCACCCCCCTCGTCACGCTTTGTCACAAAAAACCAGACCCCCTCTATGTGACGTCACAAATTTCTTACCTCCCTTTTTTCCCACAATTTTTGTAGTACTGAAAAGTAAATGTAATGTAAATCAGTTAACTATATAGACAAAACAACAATCTTTTATGTAAAATAATGTTTAATTAATCAGGCTTTTACAAGGGCTGTTTGGCTAGTTTAAAGTTTAAAAAATTATTTTTTAAAATTTAATTACTTTTAAACAAAAAACAAAATGAAATATAAATTAAACCAATCACTTCAATTCTTGCTAACATTAAAGTTTCAACAAATCCACAAAAATTCTAAGGGTTTAAAATCAGAAGCATTTATAAATGAATTACTTCTCCTCATAGTCATCATTATCCCAAGGTAAAGTAAGATGCTCCTCCACTGAACGAACAAGAAATCCATTTGTTTCTAGATTAACATAGTTTATTGGAAGTGATATTCCCTCCAAAATGAGTTCCTCCTTTCAATCCAATCCACACTTTCTCCATTCTCCGCATTTGCTAGTATGACCATCATTTCGCGTTGCCTTCTAGCAGTGACTCTCATTGGTCTGATGGAACTGCTATTTGTTTGTGAAGGACTGAGTGACTGGGCAGCATGACCAGAGAACTGAAGTTAATGTGGCATATCTTGTAAATTCTCTCATCCAGCACAGATTGAAGTGAAGGGCAATAAAGATCGTAGGGAATAGTCCGAAATGAGACTTTGAGTTGCATATAAGGATGGAAATTTGTGCAAGTCTCCATCTCTTGCTCGTTCTGGAACTTTAAGCCCATCGCATGTTTGAACAAGGGGTAAAGGAGGAGGAAGAAATCTGTCTTTTATCACGCTGAAGTATGAGTTTCTTGCTTTCGAACAGTACATGTTGTCGTCACATTTCACAATCTGAAGCAAGTATTGGCTTGAGCGGACATGGATGTCACACCAGTTTTGATCTCTACACAATATATCCTGTTCCATGAGCTCTGAATTTAATGGATCCATATACTCAGCAATGGTTGGATAATTGTCTACATTCAACTGTGACCATATTTCGGCCAATGTTTTTCTGGCAAATTCAAAAGTTTTTCTTCTCTAACTCAATGTCAATTCTCTTACCTCGTGCGTCTAAATGGCTGCCATAGTTGTCATGAAGTAATATTAATCCACTCAATTCCCTGCTAAGTGGGGCCATTTTTCTCTCCACTCTGTTAAAAGCACTTCGTCCCGGAGCATTTGTTGCAACGAAGACAGGGTCATGATCATGTTTCAAGAAATGGTGGATAGCAACCTTAATGACTTTTTGATACTGTGGGTTTTCATCCAGCCCACCATCAACAGTAAACACGAGAATCGGCTTGACCAATTTATCAATACATGTCCTGGTTATGGTATCGAACTCTGTCAGACACAGAAAATTTTCAAGTTAAATCCATGGCTAAGTGCTGTTGATGAGGAGTGTTTTCATGACCGGATGGCTATAAACGTTGGGCCAGAAAAGCCAACAGCGTCTCTGTTTCCAAGACCGTTGCGATGGATCTCAATGCCGGCATACACAGAGGGTATAAGCTTGTGCCGGGCAGGAACTACCCAGTCATGGTCAGGAAGGCTTATTTTATACTCAACGTGCATTAGTAGCGACGAGACCAAATGGGCAGTGACCAGACCAATTGGGACGCGACATTTATCGTCCTGGCTGATAAAACAAGCCTCATCCAGTCTAAGAATGGAAGACAGTTCATCGGAATGGGTTATTCTAGCTGTGCAAAACTGGCCATCAATATGTTTGGTGTGATGATCATTTTGCGCTGTAATTAACTTTACTGGGACAGTGGTTACATGATGCTTACCTTCTGACGACGAACTACGCTTAGGATGTAGACGAAGGTATAGTCCACTTCGACTTATGTTGAAGCCATCTTTTTTTAAATGCTCTGTTAATTGATCTAAGGTTTTGATACTTCTGTTGACTTCGAATTGTCTTTTTTCATGAGAAGCTGAACCATGCATTGCGATATCCAGTATAGTTTGCAAAAGCAATGGTTGTTCCTCTTCGATTTTTGGTTGACCACATCTGGCCCTGATATTCAGATTTGTGCGCAGTTCAGGATTATCTTCCAATAAAGCATTCAGTTTTGATTTTTTTTCTTCAAATCCCTTGCTTTCTGGGATCATCTTTGATCATGAATCTTCTTATTTAGTTTCTTTTCCAACTCAGTTTTTCTTTTTTGTTTATTTTTTAACTCTAAGTTCAGCTCATTTGAAAGTAGTCCTTGTTTCTGCCGATTATACAAACCAACGAGGTCAGAATTTATGACATCAACTTGGGCCTTGAAATGTAATTGAACAGTAGCATTTCTCGGAGTAGCCAAATGGCTTGTTGAAGGCAATGTTTCAAAAGTAATGATATTCAAGACATCAGTCGGTTGTTCATTGGACTCTAAATTATCCTGAGTAGAAACTTTTTTGAAACTGATAGTGCTTGTTTTGCCCAAAAGTTAAGAAGTGATCCTTTTTTCGTAACGGAGATCGTATTGAGCTCTTGCAACAAATGGTTAACTTTTGATACTATTCCAGTTTATAATAAGTTCATCTTGGCACATCTTTTTAGTTTTTGTAGGATATGCTAACACATAAGCATTAAATAAAGACTGATATAATTTATTTTTATCCATTGATACGGGCTGCCGAAAAGTCAAGAAAATTAAAACTAATTTACACTGGACACCTTACGTTGTATGGTTTCAATAGCGTAAATGTTACTAGTGTCGCACGTTGGCTCAATCCTCAAAATTCTTCTCTCACCTCATCTTGTCTTTTTTAGACTGCTTTTTTAATGTCATCAAGCTTGAAAGACTCTTTGTACTAGTAGGACCGTTTATAATCTAGCACTTGAGTGGTATCAACAAAACGTTTTCAATAAAACGAAAGGAAGAAAAGCTAACATTTAATGTGCGATGTCCCAGCGCGACACAAGGCCCAACCTTGGCGCTACTCAACTAATATTTGTTGTTTTTTTCACATAAAAATATTAAAAGATTAAACGTTCACTGAATACCGTGTTTCAACTTGCTAAACTCGTGTGCCTTTGATCTCGTCGGACTGTTGTCGGGATGGTGATAACTTGTTAGCCTATTGTTTTACTTTTCTAAAATCTAAGTTTATTCAACAGTAGGCCTGCAGTTTATTTAGTCTACATTTTCTTTGAAAGTGTGTATTACAGTTCATTAAAAAAGAATTACATAATTAAAAAAACAACAGTTTATACCAGTTTAAGGTTATAACAATTACCCAGTATTTCATCTGAGATAACAATATTAATAAAAGTCGTCAGCGAGAGAGTTGTTATCTATTGCGGATAAAAATGGACTGAGGCAGGTCACAAAATCTTTTTTGCTCTGACATTATTTTTGAAAGAAGCGTTCCACACTCATATTTATTTTTACGTCACATTTCTTCAGCCCCCTCCCCCCTTGTCACATTTCGTCACAAAATTGTGACCCACCTCCCCCTCACTGCGTGACGTCATATGTGA
Source organism: Megalonaias nervosa (assembly GCA_016617855.1). NCBI lineage: Eukaryota > Metazoa > Mollusca > Bivalvia > Unionida > Unionidae > Megalonaias > Megalonaias nervosa. Next base: position 48,176 of record JAECUM010039502.1, read on the forward strand.
ATGACACCACCCCCCAACTATACACTCATCATTTGTGTCTTGTTGCTGGGGTCTAGTCTTCCCTTGGGTTCCGATACCCATTTCAACTCACAAAATATGTTTATATGTGACAGCAGCAACCTGCCGGGTGTAATTTATTTGTTAAATACCCGAAACCATGAAATATTGGCATAATGATTTGAAAACGACTCTTCAGGTTGCTGTATTCATCAATATCGACAACTGTCTTGAAAGACGAAAGTGAACTTTGTGAGTATGTTTCTTCCATTTTCAGAGCGTTTCTGTGTGGTGTGTTTCTAACCATGATGTAGTTCTAAAAGATTTGTTAGATAATAAGTAATTTTACAGACTATGGGGACTACTGACAGAATTTTAATTATGCTCATAACCGAGATGTTGTAATGTTACAACACACAGGATAATACCATTTGCAGGTTCAGGTCATGACTTAATTACAAATTACAAGATATTATTATTTAACACAACTGCATTTAATATTCAAGTCAAATAAAAGTGTAATACTTAAATATAATTTGGGATTTTTTATTTTTCTGAATTGGTTATGCGAAAACTGTTCCTTCATAGACCAGTTTTTATGACCCAGCACAAATATGATCAGGATGTATAGGCGAAAACCTGCGGCTAATTATTATTGTTATAATTACTGTTGTTGTTAATATAATTATTATGAAGAAGAGAGGAAAGTAAAGAACAAAATTAAAGAATGAATATACCCAATATGTAAATGTGTTGTACTTCTTCAAACAGTAAAAAAAAGTATACAGACAAGAAACCGAAAACGACTTTGTATTTATATATAATATAAAATATGATCGAAAAATATAGAATTAACGACAAACGTAAGAATCTTAGGGTCCCACTCTAATACACTAACACGGAGTGACACTTCCAATATTGCCTTAGCTCGGCACGATATGGCACGGAAAACTCGTATAAAAATTCGGATTTGTGTTCTTTTTCTGTTTATAAAATTTTAACAAAAATTTAAATAAATCAGGCTAACCAAACAATATGGGGGGGGGGAGGGGCCGCGGGTGTCTTAGGGTTAGTTTGACATAAGAATAGTTGTTCCCTTAGAATATCTTTATACAATTATAAACATAATGTACTAATTCAGTGCGAAGATGATGACCTTTACTGAGCGGAAAATGAAACTCAGGCCGCCTATTCTTTATCACATTTGGAAAATACACGGGCGAATTAGAAATGACTATGATAGAAGTGGAGCAAATCCCTCTGCATGGATATACGTACAAATGTGTCCATGAAGCAGGAACTCCTCACCACAGTGCCAAAGAACTTCACCTCAACGTAATACGTACTGTGACCGGACGCACGGCAGACAAGGGTAATCTTAACGGTCTATGTCATGACTATATTTATGGAGGGGGATACAAACTGGATCCTGAACGGAGAAATATCGTAAATGCCCCTGAAATACCAGCATCTCAAACCTATTTCGTAATCAAAAATGGATTTCGATATCTGTCTGAAAATTCGTCTCCATTCATAGCATATATCATTAAGTTAAACAAAAACAATATCTGTTTCGGATTTCGAAATATATCGGCGGAAAATAAGGGTTCCACGAAACAATATATCCTGCCAATAAATGGCACCATTGCGCATGTTACTTCTAACAATCTTAACATAGATAATTACAGATGAAAACGTATATTTGCTAGGCATTACAAAATGAAGTTATATCATCACATCATTTAATCAAGGCTACGAGGTCATTTATCCCATTTCATGAAGGTTGCGAGGTCATTCATCCAATTTCATAAAGGTTACGATGTCATTCATCCCATTTCATGAAGGTTACAACTTCATTCATCACTTCATTTCATCAAGGTTTCAAGGTCATTTATACCTTACATTAGTTCGTCACTATAGCCTCTGATTAGGGCCGTAGAGAGCCATCACGGGCCCTGGGGTAAGAAACACCCGGGCCTCTTCTAGCTCTTGTTCAAACAAAATTTTTCTTTTATAAAATTAAAAAGTGTTGTTCGGCCCTGGATATATCCCCGGTTGCCCCCCCCCCCCCCCTTGTCGGCCCTGCCTCTGATGCATTGGACTTCACTATCATGTAATTATATGATTCTGATAGTACTGAAAAATGTAAGTATAAATACACAATGAATTTTTGTGATAGAAAATAAAAAAGACAAGTTTTGAATTATGCGATGAGAAAGTAACCGAGACTAAAGACCTTCCATTTATCGAGTCAGTCTTCCGGTCTCATGTTGCTTTGGCAGTTTAGATAAAATGTTTAACAAAAGAAGATTTCATCCACCAACATACATATTTTCATGACATGTACTGACAGGAATATAGAACTCTGACCAGTCAACAGCTTACCAGGTATCATCCGTTACAAAAATCTGAATGTTGCTCATATTGACGCAAAGGTGAGCAAAGAAAAACTGTTTGAAACAATGAAAAGGTGACAAAACACAGCATCTAATTAATGCTTATAAGTACTTATTTCCAAAAGTGGCAGCTGGCCTATTAGCAAATAAATATAGTTATTAGAACAGTGACCTCCATAATTCGGATGTTATTCAACCGTGTGTAGTAAAATTAGTGTGATAATCTTCATTTTGTATACTTCCTTTACTTTCGTCTTTGTATTGGCTCAAAAGAAATGAGCAATTGTCAGTGTTTCTCTCATTCAAAATAGTACATCTGCAGCACGGTTAGCAGTCTTGTGTTCCTCTCATTCAAAAATACAACACTTACATCATGGGGTAAAACTGCGTCAGTATCAATGGCAAAGGTAATATTCCAAAAACAAAAATATTGCATGGGCCGAGAGGGTTCACAATTTTTTATTTAGTTCTGTCTCTGAAACAAATGGGGCATCTTGTTATCTGTACATTTTTCTACGACCGCTCCGGTAGCCAAGTGGTTACAGCATCCGCCTCGGATATGGGAGATCGCGGGTTCGAACACCGACCAAGTCATACTAAATACTTATGAAAATGGTACTAACAGTTACCTAGCTAGGCGCTCAGTATTATGCAGTTAGTGTTAGAACTGACCTTTCTGGTGTCAGGATAATGTGACTGGTTGAGACATCATGCTACATGTCTGCGACATGGTGCCCCACTGCTAGGCATCACTATAAACTGCCACACTGCAGATATCGTAGCGATATGACTGAAACTTTTTTTAAGTTACGTTAAAAATCCAAATCACACACACACACACACACACACACACACACACACACACACACATTTTTCTAATTTTTAAATGGCACTATCTATTATTTACCTATCACGTCCAATACTCAACTTCTAATTTGATCTGCATGAATAATGATTGCTTTATTTTAGTATCTCATCAGTCAGAGATAGCCATACCCACTCACGCACTTGTTTTTATTTCTGGAACAAAAAGATCATGGCTTGCATATCAAGCCCAGAATTAAACCACGGCTGTAAAATGTATGACCTTGACCTCAGGAATAAAAGTTTCATGATTCAGTCAAAGTTTGAAGAAAATGCGTTACGTGGTTTAAGAAATACAATTAAATGAAAACCAATCAAACCTGAACGCAATTTTATTTGGAGAAAAAAAATTATGACCGACTCATACCTCAAAATTAAAGAGGCGAGTGAAGGTGTCGCAGAATGAATTGGCTTAGTTCCGTAATGACTCATCTCATGAAGGAAAAATCCATCAAGGGTTTAAAAAATAAACAAAGGGGAAAAAATAGCTTAATCCTTTACCAATTTGTACTTACTGTAATACAACAGAGACACTATCAGCAGTCTGAATTCATTAGTGCATTTTCTTCTGTGTTCATTAGAAATTATAAAGTCAAAATACTTGGTAGTGACCAACGTGATATGGTTAAGATTTATATGTCCTTTCTGGCCATTTACGTCATATATTTAAGTCATATGACTTCAGATAAGCACAGCAGAAAGTATATACGGATTATCTGGTTTGGTCATTACATCATGTATTTGGTCCATTCGAGCTCGCACGAGTACAGAATAATCTATATGGTGTATGTAATTCTAAATGATATGAGTATATAAATCATGTTATTGGAATTGCAAAAGGTACAAATATTTAATCAAATGCCACCAAGGAATTTGATAAATTTTTTTTAGTTTCTGAAACTTCACGAAAAGACCAAGTCCAAAGCATTTACAAATCATGCATATTCTCTCTCTCTCTCTCTCTCTCTCTCTCTCTCTCTCTCTCTCTCTCTCTCTCTCTCTCTCAGTTCAAAGACGATATTGAAACAAAATACAACTCTCTCTCTCTCTCTCTCTCTCTCTCTCTCTCTCTCTCTCAGTTCAAAGACGATATTGAAACAAAATACAGAAACCTGAAAGTATAGTCAACAGTTACATATATGAAGGACTTCAATTCATGAAATAAACCTCTATAAAGCAGACAGCGGTTTTCAGAAGCTGGTTGTCGCACCTCCCAGATATGGCTCCTGAAGAGAAGGTTTGACTGTATGAATCTATATTATTCCCACCTTTAAACTTTGGAACAATTACCCCCTCACTGGAAGACGAAGGAAAATAACCACAATCAAGTACTGTATTACAACGCTTACTAAGACCAGGACAAAGTATATTTTGTCCGACGATAAAAAAAAAAAAGCTTATTAATCGTCTCATCGATACTGTCTGTCTTAATTTCGTTTATAGTTTCTAATAATAAATCTGCTGCCCAAAATCATCAACAACAAACATATAGACAATATCAGGTTTTACACCAATCTGCGTACTTATTCAGTCTGGGGCATTTGTACTTATACAAAAACAGCATAGGTTATAGTTTTGCCTTCAAACTACGGAAAAATAACAAAGAAATCATTGTATATTCTGTCATTTCCATGAGATTATATGACTTTCCACGATACGTAGACTTAGAAAATACTTACGTATTTCCACCCCAATTATATATGTCTTCATTGTGCAATCTTGTGCTTGGGCCAATGGCTTTGTACGAAAAACAACGAAGTTCTTCTATAGGCTAATGTACTGAGGGAATCCCGCTACAAACAAAACACTGGGGTGCGAAAAGTATTGTTGCTATGAAGTTTTTGCAAACGAAAAAGTATCCTCGCTTTTATAGGCTTTTAAGAAATAAAACACGCATGTCAAAGAAATCAGTAAAAGTGGCATAGAAAGTCAAAAAACTAATTTGCATGACAGGGGTCCTCCTAGTATACGTCACGAGACAGAAATGTGTGATCCTTCCAATATATGTACCGAACAGACAAATCGATCAAATATAAATTTAGCCTTTCACAGAATGTTGACCCCCGAGTTCTAATGTAACAGCAAACAACATCCACTCTGAGGAAAGCGTGTTTGCCTTGAGGTGGACCTCCAAATGTATGTGGATTTACAGGGTCCTCCGAATATAGGTAATGTGTGTGTGTATGTGTGTGTGTGTGTGTGTGTGTGTGTGTGTGATTTTTGTATTGGCGAAGCGACAGTAAACAGTCTAGTACATAACTAGCATTTCAAGTTATTTCGTTTGTTGAATTATTAATTGTCCACGCACATGTTGCTATTATATTACATACAAATAATTAAGGTTGTTATTAACACACGCATGCAATATTTTGTTTAATGTTGAGTCCTATCCGTCACATTTTCCCATCAACACCAAGAGTTTACACCTCACATGAGAGCGCGTTTCTTCAAATGTCCTATCAATGGTGTCACTTTCCGAGACAAGATAAATGCAGTGTTTTCTTGACATTTCTGTAGAATTTCTTTAAATTATAGCATTTTGGTATGATTCTATTTTAGATTTTCATGTACAAAATTCGTCATGCTTGCGACATATGATCTTCATGAATTCTTTATCGATAAAAAAAATATTGATAAATGTGAGGTTTTGACCTAAAGACTTCTTTTTGCGAAACAACTAGTTCGTCAAGTCGTGAATTTATTTGCAAGAGTGTGTGATTACATGTCTTGTTAAGCACGTGGCGATTTGCAGGAAGGTTACATTCATACTGAATCAAAGATGATGATGTTCAGGACTGATCAACTGAGCTTGAAGGAAAAAAGGCGTGAGGATGACGGGATCCGGCCTGTCTGTGCATGCGCGTGTGAGTTACTTAGTACAGGGCCGTAGAGAGCGATCCGGGGCTCTGAGCTAAGAAACACCAAGGCCTCTCCTAGTTCTTGTTCAAATAATATTTTTCTTTAATAAAATTAAGAAGTGTTGTTCGGCCCGGGCCCCCTTTTTGGCCCGGGCCCCGGGGATATATCCCCGGTTGCCCCCCCCTCCCCCTTGTCGGCCCTGGCTTGGTATGCATGGATGCGAATATCTAACACATATATACCATTCTAAAGTTTGAGCTAGGACCTTAATATATTATTGGGATTATTTTGTGAGACGCACATGACGAACATGGCGATTGTATAAATTGGCCTCAAACCTCTGGGCGGCACTAGCTGATGAGATTGTTTCATTTTTGGAACCCTGCTTTTTCCGCAGTTTTCAAAGTCATGTACAGAGAATGCCGGCAAGGAAATCGAATTAGTAGGACGTCGTTAAAGATTATAGTTAGATCAAAAAAGGATTGGTCCATCTGTCCCTTTTCCCGCACATTTCAAGGTTATTCACCACAAATGATACCAAAGTTAATGAAACACCATATATAATATCATTTGACCCACATGGGTTTTATTCATTCATTCGTTGTATCATTCATCTTTCTTTCTTTTGTGATGCAAGATGCAAGGCTATAAAGAAAGAATGCAGTAAACAACAAGGATACTGTTAATATCATCATACCCAGTGACGAGGGTATCTTTATTTTTTCTTGCAGATTCAAAGGTTACTCACAAGGAAAGGAAAAGAAAAAAAAATATTACAAAAATAAATGATAAAACAGACAAAGAAATCTGAGGATACGATTTAGAAAATTACTAAAAACCACGTGGTCAATTTTTGTTCTAGAATGTTCTGGCGTGTACATCTGAATAATATTCTTCTTACAAAAAGGGATTGTGCTTATGCAAGTTCTATGCGATTGAAGTTTAATTTTCAGTATGGCGTGTTAGTGTATATCAGAAAGAAATTAACAGAAGCATCCATCTTTTCTGCATGAGTTTCTTTCTAAATTAGGTTACTGTGAAATATAAAGGATCGGAATGCTTATTTCGGCTGTAAACGATCTCTGCTAAGTTTTCTCGTGTCATAAGTTTCTCAGAGATATTATTGTATGGTCTATAAGCAGGGAATACTATTACAAATATCGTATGGTTTATAAACAGGGAGTCCTATTATAAATATCGTATGGTCTATAAGCAAGGAATACGGTTAAAATATCGTATAGTCCATAAGCAGGAAATACTATTACAAACATTATATCGTCTCTAATCAGTGAATACTATAAAAATATCTTGTCTCGAAGCAGTGAATACTCTTACAATATTGTACGGTCTATAAGCACGGAATGCTGTTAAAATATCGTATGGTCTATAAACAGGGAATACTATTATAAATATCATACTGTCTGTAAACAGACAATACTATTAAAAGTAGTGTGTGTACAATAGCCAGGGAATACTATTACAAAATATCTTATAGTCTATAAGCAGGGAATACTGTTACAAATATCGTACGTTCTATAAACAGAAAATACTATTACAAATATCGTGTGGTCTACAAACAGGGAATAAAGTTACAAATATCATATAGTCTGTAAGTAGGGAATACTGTTAAAAGTATCGTATGGTCTAGAAGCAGGGAATACTATTGCAAATACCGTATGTTCTATAAGCAGGGAATACTATTAAAAATAGTGTATGGTCCATAAGCAGGGAATACTATTACAAATATCGTATGGTCCATAAGCAGGGAATACTATTACAAATATCGTATGGTCCATAAGCAGGGAATACTATTGAAAATGCTATATGTTCTATTAGCAGAGAGTACTATTACAAATAATGTTACGAAAAAGCAGTGACAGAGTAACTTTGTACAACTGTTAACATATTTATATCCTGTTCAAGAGATAATCTTTTTTTTTAAACTAAAGGTCAAATGTTGCGTTTTTCATTTTATTGGCAAGTTTCAACAACACTAATACTGAGAAACTTGTATTTCAGTGTTGTGAATAGAAAAAAAATATTTACAACGAATCTCTTTCATTTATTCGAAGTGAAATACTTTAATATAAATATTTAGCTGTTTAAAGATTACGTTTATGTGTGTTATGACTTACGTTGCCATTATTCTTTCTATTTTTTTTTTGTTCCGCACATTCTGATAAACGTCCAGTAAAATATGACATAGAATTCTAGCAAGAAAATACAAAAAACCCAAAACGGCTAATTTTGTTTTATTCTTTCTTTGACTATATCCAAGACTCTGATTGGATGATATTTAAATTCTGCTTAAAAATTAATCATTCAAATTTCTGAAATCTAGGTTTATCTTGAAAATGTACGTTGTTGCTGAAATCGGAGCAGGGTTGGAAGAAAATAGTCAGAGTGTGACGGACCTTAGCAATACATGTAAATCCCTATTTATTGTTAAAGCATTCATTTGTCGTGCTGATAGATTTGTTTAATGCTTTTTCATTGTTATAATTAGAATTTCGGAGAGTCATTTACGCCCAAGGATACGTGAACCTTTTTCTCCAAATAATTACATTCTATGTTATTTAAAGGGAAGTAATGTGTATTTAGTTACCATTGTTTAAACGGATCTTGTTTTCTGGAATACAAAATATCAATACTTATCAAATTTTTTTTCGCCTACAACAGATGAACTCGTAATGAAAGACATACAGACGCACGTTTACAGTATCTCCTGCTGGGTCGGGTGATTTAGAATAGGTCCTGTCTGTTCTTTTGCATGTCACAAAAAGCGACTGATGGACACAGTCTGTGTGCCCTCGGATGCATCTCATCATAACGTTCGAAGTTAGGAGGTCTTCAACTTTGAAAGGAGTGTGGTTTATATGGGACAATAATGAAACTTTGTATTTAAGGACTTTTCCATATTTTACCTTCATATTTGTTTTGTATGTTTTATTGGGAGAGTTTGCAACATCATTTTTGCCTTTTATCTTGTGTCACATAGTGTGTATTTCTTTCGTTGAAGGCGTTTGTCTTCCTCGGAAATTTTGACTAGGCTTTTGTATTTATCATCTTTTGCAACTACCTTTTACTATAGCCAGGACTGTGCTGATGTGCCATTAACCCTACACATGAATACATACATACATGCCGAGTTTCTCTCTAAAACTGTATGGTCTGGGCAATTCTACAGGTTGGCAATACGTTTTATTTTCATGCCCTACTGAATGTACAACACTGGAGGTCCAAAACGCTCAACAAAGTGTTGCATACTGAGTCATCCGTAGCAGACCCATGGATCATGTTTGTTATTCTGAAGGTCAAATATTTTATAGACTTTTAGATCATGTCGTAACGGTGTGTAAAGTATCAAACAATCATTAAATGGTCGTTTGATTTCTGGATGGTTTATTTTAAAATTATGTCAAGGTGAAATGTAGAGGTTTAAAACAGTTTGAAATTATGGGCTCGCAGTTTGAATTTCGCGCATCTAAATTTTCTGTAGATTTTATTATTTTGATTGCATGAAGGTTATTACAGACCTTGAAATAAAATATTGTACATTTTGAAACATAATACAGTTGCTGGCATTTTTACATCCTAAGAGAAAACCTCAAAAAACTGTTTATCTTATGGTCCAGTATAGCGTTTGGAATTTCATCTCTAACTTGTAATTCAATAATGTATCATTAAAAGAACTAGAACGGGTCTTGGATTTCATTTTATTTAAAGGGATGAGGTATTCAGCTATTTTGTTTCTATCCATTATATCTTAAATGGCATGCAATCATCAGAATTAATCTAAAATATGCAATTCAATACTCAGCATGAATCATCAAACAGCAGTCTTCAACTTGATTCTAAATTACAGTAACATATCCCAAACAGATTTGTCATTTCTTATTTTAATGATGTTCGTGCAAGTTCATTAGAACATTTTTTCCTTGCGATTTTTAAACAAAGCCCATGGGGAAAATATCTCTGACTCAAATCTACAACCTCTGGCTACATCATTCATTTGTTTTCCACAACCCTTTACGGTCATAACCATCTAAGTATTGTATTGAGTGTGTCTCTGATACATTGCTTTTGAACATAAAATGTGTCACTGTCGAGCAGTGTTTCGACATAACGTAAGCTATGGTGGTGCATTGTTTGATCATACAAGAAAGCATGGTAGCGCAAAATAAGTCATGGTAGCGCAGTGTCTGGACATAACATGACGTGTTCCCTATCTGCCCACATTTGAAATTCCAGGTAAAATGATTAGTGGGTAGATAAAAAATTGTTTATATAGAATTCTGATTAGAGAACGATATGATAGCAATTATAGTCTGCATCTTAAATGAAATGTTTGTCAGTTTGTTTTTAGTTTGTTTTTAAATAAGTTGATATTAAAATAAATTTATAGTGTATGCAGATTTAATCTTGTATTTTGCGTACGTTTAATATGTAAAAAAAGTAGTCCACGTAATCACCGATCCGAAGATAAAGATATTGTCATATTTTAAATGGTATTTTCACTATTTTAATCCAATTATAACAAATGAAAAACTCGTCTGCGTTTAAAGTTTGCTCTCTAAAATACAACTTTTACAACTAGAATATACAAATATATTTAAATATATGAATATAAAATTAAAATAATAAAACAAATATCTTGATAATTAATTTAAGAAATAAGATACTTCATTTAAATTGAATTTAAATCTATTATAGAATGCTATGTTTTATCTTTAAATACTTAAATATATTGAAATTTGCAGAGATAAATACAGGTAATTTCTTTTTACTTTTACTTTAATCTCAAGACTACAATTCCTAAAAAAAGATCATTTCTACCAGAATGTTTATGTAAGACTCTTGTGCAGAATAAGGATTATCATTTTCAATAAGTGAGCAGATAGGGAACAAGCCGATACAATAAGCTAGGGTAACCCATAAAATAAGCCACGAGAAGGCACTATTTTGGCATACAGTAAGGATAGCCACGAGAAGGCTTGGCATAAAATAAACCATTGCAGAGTAGTGTTTGGGCATAACACAAGTCAGGGTAAGGAAGTGTTTGAGTATACATTAAGCAACGGTAAGGCAGTGTTAGTGATAAAATAAGCCAGAGTAGCTCAGTGTTATGACATGCAATAAGCCACTGTAGCGCAGTATTATGACATACAATAAGCCATGTTAGTGCAGTGATAGGGCATGCAATAAGCCAGGGTAGTGTAGTGCTAGGACATACAATAAGCCAGGGCAACACTGCGTTAGGTTATACAGTAAGCCAGTGTAAGAAGTGCTTCGGAATACAGTAAATCAGGGTAAGGCTGTATTATAGTATAATCGCTTTGCACGTCAGTGGTCATATGTTTGTTTACTTTTATAAGTTCGTGCAAGGGACTGTAGTCATAAGTTCGTGCAAGGAATATTGGTCTTCCAACAAAAATCTTTCTTTTCTACGAATTCTCAAGTTTTGAACATTTAAAAGTCACCCTACAGTACCCATAAGACCTTATTTGAAACCTTCCTTGTTCATGGCATTTAAGCTATGCGTAAAGTTTGTTACGAATAGAAGAGATATAGAAAGATAGAATGTACAGGTAAAGACAATAATTGAAATGAAAATCAAACAACAGACAACGTGAACTTGTTACCTGAACTCTGTCTATCTGTCTATACCGATTTAAAAAAGGTAGCCAGCTTTGGGTAGTACGTTTCAGTATGATGAGTTATGAGGAAGATCATGAATGTACCCCATGAGATAGCAATGGCAGCAGAAAGTCGTTCATGCAAAAGTGCGGATACCTCCAGTCCGTTCTAACGTTCGCATAAATATTAATCATTTTTCCAGTTACGAATGAACACATTCGCCTGTTGATAATGCATTTAAGTTTGTGCAGATACCATGAAACTTAATTAAGATAAACGATCTTTCATGTACGTATGCAACGATGTTGGTGTGATAGAGATTCTTAATTCGACGTCTATTTTTTCTTCGATGACTTCAAATTGTACATACATGCATACATACATACATACATATATACATAATGTGTGATATATGACACTGATGACTACCTTCTTCTCTATAGCCATTTAACAAGCTAAAAATTACATTCTTCTAATACGAATTGTGTTGGTTTGTACAGGGAATGCGTTCAGCATTTCAGTTCTCCCCCCCCCCAAAAAAAAATATTTTCAAATCCTTTGTGCACATTTCCCACATCAACAACCTAAACCTTTAAAACATCCGTTGTTTTGATTCCCAGCTTACTTTCCCTTTAAGACAACTTTGGAAACTTTATAGATGGTAAATATTAAACTCTCTCATTAACTTGTTTTGCGTTGCCCCGGCAGCACAGTTGCTCGAACAAGTCCATTTCGATTTCTGGAATACCGTCGTAACATGCGAGACTTTGTAGTTTCTGATCAGGTCGTTACTGTCAGGCGTTGTATTAGTTCTCTTGTAACACACTGAAGTCAAGCATTGATACTACTTAAATCTTACGCAGCTTGTAAATATGGACTCAGGATGTAAGATCTTTTTCATTGTTAGTTCCCACTGCTTGCATTTGCCATTAGCGTTAGATACACAACCTTCCTCATCCGCGTGTTGCACAGTTTGTGGTTCAGAGAACATATGAACAAGATTTTCTGTTAATTTTCCTCATGAGTAAACAAATTATACTTGTACTTATTCGTTCCTAGATTTTGACTCACAAGTTGGTGTTGGTTCTGAAAGAATACAATTTTGACCTCCACTCAAAAAATTCCTTCATTGAAACATCATTTAATTCATCTTTGAAATCTCTCACATTATTTTCGTTGACTTACGGAATATGAATCATTTTATCATTTGGACAAGCACTTTTATCATATGACATATCATTTTTGTGCGTCCTCATCAACTTTTTCTACCACGACATTCACGTACTACGAGTCTGTCTCTGTTTAACTTGAAAAGATTTCCATACCGTGTCCTTAATTTTTGGTAGAATATGTACATCAGCAGTTTTGATAGGTTCGATGCACATAAACCTCCATATATGGGCCTAATGAGCCTCAACGTTTAATTTCCTTTGCTCACGAGTACCAGATTCTCATAAATGATCTTCTGATAACAGATCTCAGGTTTCTTTGCCACCCCATGCGCTCTTCAATTGTAGTACAGATATTCACACCGATTCTCTTCCACAGCTTTCATTAGTTTAAAAATAAGTCTTTTCTGAAGTCGTTGATGGCCTATATTTCAACGCTGTATTCAGCCCTATGTGTTTATTTAACCAAATTTGCGGTCTGTATATGATTAACTTATGACCCTTAACAGTTTCTGCTCCATCTCCAAGAATTTGAGGTTCCTAAAGTGTACAGTTCATTTTGGGTTGTCTTCAAGAAACGTCTTTGTATTTTAGAATTTTCTAGTATAGGGGTTTTGTATGTTTAATTTATATTATGTGATTGACCTTTGTTCGTGATTGACGGTAGAGTTTTGGCTAAATTGATTATTGTCATAACTGATGTTTGTGCCTTCCTGACTTTTGCCATTCTTTTTTTTTTTATAAAAAAATGGCGTTAACTTGAATTTAAAATCAAGGTCTGGCCTTGTTTACGAATTAGTATAATTTGTCTGTTACAAATCATCAGCTTTCCAGAATATTCTGTATTGTCAGAGGTCAGGTTGCAGTATGAATAGAAAGACGTTTTAGTAAACAATTATTCATTCCTGTTTATTTATCAGCCTTTGGAACTCTATAAGGAATGTTAATAGCTGTGTTCAAATACAATTTTAAAGGAATTATTTATTTAAAATATTCATTGGAATTACTAAGTGCTCTTAACTTTTTTGGACTAAAACATTACTTTTGGATTATTGAGGACTCATTAAAAGAAATTCTCGATTATATCATTGTGATACATCAAGACATTTAGGACTACTGGAATTAATTCGGAACATAATAAACCTTTGGACTTGTGGCAGAATATTTACGATTAATTCTGATTTAATTCGCAATACTATCTTTTGAATTTTCACTTTGTATTATAGGGAAATACAGTATTTGTTGGTTTTGCTTCTTTGTGTTACATAGTTTATGACCAAAGTGTAGTAACCAGAGACATTATAATACTCTCTGAGGATCGTGACATAACAGTTTAGACTGTTAGTAGGGGGTAACTCCCCTGGACGCACGCGCTTCAAACCTGTCGTTTACTTGTGGTTTACTACTAGGGGGTCGATAGTGTGAAAGAAAATGTCAGTTTCTTTAATATCTTTAGTCCCGATAATGGCACGGTCTTTAACACGCTCGCATGTCTTCTGTTCGCTGGTTTAGTTATCACTTTTTTCTGGCCATTCACTGTAATGCATCAGACAATTTTTTTTTCAACGATCACATTGCTTCTGGTCTCGTGGTTGTGTTTTTGTTGGTTTAATGCCATTTTCAACACATGATATACTAGAGGTGAAGGCCAGTATATTTGGTGGAGGACGAACCCGAAAAGACCTCGTGGAGTACCACAGAACCCCTGGATGCTATTGGCAAGCTTTCTCACGTATCAACGTCAGCCAAGCCGAGACTCGAACCTACACGGACAGAGATGAGATGTGTATGATCTGTAAAGGTGAACGCTTTAAACCGCGCGGCCACCAGGGCCCCTTTTGGTCTAGTGAGATCAGTGATAAAGGGCCATACATAACTCGAAATAAAGATTCTCGACGAAGACATTTCGCAAAATGCCACGGAGCCCCGCGACCGCCTGAGGGCAGTAATTTTTGGTTTTGTTCCAACAGCGAAAGCTCATTTACACGCTATGTTGATGTAGACACTCTCTCATAACGGATTTCAGAAAGAAGACAAACAATTGCTATTGGAAAAGGAGCAGAGAGAGAGAAACAAATGCAGTTACAATTTGAGAGAGAGAGAGAGAGAGAGAGAGAGAGAGAGAGAGAGAGAGAGAGAGAGAGAGAGAGAGAGAGAGAAAGAGAAGGAAAAACAAATGCTGTTGGAAAAAGAGGAGAGAGAGAAAAAGATAAGCAAATGCAGTTACAAGAAAGAGAGAAAGAAAGACAAATGCAATTACAGAAAGAACAAATGCATTTACAATCGGAGAAAGAGGAGAGAGAGACAGATGCAAAGGCAAAGAGAGAAGGAAGAGAGGGAATATCAATTTAGAATGAAAGAAATCGAGCTGGCAAGTGAAAGCACATTCCCACTTCACAGACAAATTCAAGTTTTGATATTACAAAGAATATCAGGTTAGTGCTCCTTTTAGAGAAAAAGAAGTGGACAGATATTTTCCTCGTTTTGAAAAAGTTGCTGAAAATTTGAAATGGTCAAGGGAGCATTGGACTCAATTACTACATTGTGTAATAATTGGTAAAGCTAGTGATATTTACCATTCAATGTCAGTTCATCAAAGTGCTGACTATGATTTGGTTAAGGAATGCATCTTAAAGGGTTATGAGTTAGTCCCTGAGGCTTATCGGCAAAAATTCAGGAACTATAAAAAAGAAGCTGGACAAACATACGTCGAATTTGGAAGAGAAAAAGAGCAGTTATTTAAGAGATGGTGTTTAGCCATGAAAGTTGAACATGATTATGAAAATATCAAACAACTTGTATTACTTGAAGAGTTCAAGAACTGTGTCCATAGTGATATTAGGAATTATCTTGATAAGTATCAAGTCAAAACCTTGGAAAATGCTTCTCGTGCTGCTGACGAGTATTTCTTAACTCATAAAGTTCCTGTTGTAGGCAAGTCTTTCACTCAGCAGTCTACTGGTAAAAAGGTATTTCAGCCTAATACGACTCCTTCTAAAACTCAATCCGGCACAACTTTTAAAAATCAATCTTCTGATAAGCTTGATTCAAAATCCTTGACTCTTACTACGTGTACCTATTGCAAGAAGAAAGGACACTTTATTTCTGATTGTTTCAAATTGAAATATAAGCATCAGAATCAAAATAGACCTATCCCAAATGCTCTTATTTCTAAGAGGTCAAGGTCACGGTCATGTATTGAAAGCAATACATTTGTTGGGTCTCAAAAACCCCAGTCTGATTTTATTATGGAGAATTATGAACCATTCATGTCGAAGGGTTCTATATCACTCTTGGGTGATTTGGCCAATCCTATCCCTATTAAAATTTTAAGGGACAAAGGAGCTTATTAGGTACTTTGCCTTTTTCTGAGAAGTCTTGTTCTAATGAGAGTGTTCTTATTCAGGGAGTTGAGTGCGGCTTTGTTAATGTTCCTCTCCATTGTGTAAATCTGTCATCAGACTTAGTTTCAGGACCTGTGACAGTCGGTATAGCGTCTTCTTTACCCGTTGAGGGCATTCATTTATTACTAGGCAACGACCTAGCTGGAGACAAGGTTGTGGTTAATCCACTTGTAACTGACTAGTTTTGTTTATATCAGAAAGTTGATCCTATTGAAAAAGAATTCCATGATTTATACCAAGCTTGTGCAGTTACTAGAGCTATGGCAAAGAAAGCTCTTGAGAATGATTTTGATAAGAAACGTATTCCTTTAGCTGACACATGTATTGGTCAGGCCTTTGATGAGGTCACTTTCACTTCTTGTTTGGATCAATCAAAAGGTATTGATCACAGTGATCCTCTTTTAACTACTCATTCTCTTTTTTCTAATCAGGGTGACAAACGACAATCACTTGTCGTCGAACAAGATCCTGAGATCTCCTGTTTGTTTCAGACGGCCATTAGTGAAACTGAAGCCACTGACGTACCTGTCTGTTATTTCATTAAAAATGGAATTCTTATGAGAAAATGCAGACATCCCGAGGTACCTGCTGGTGATGAGTGGTCAGTGAACTATCAAGTTGTAGTTCCAAAATCTTACAGACAGGAAATACTTAGTCTGACCCATGAAACTCCTCTGGCTGGTCATTTTGGGATTAATAAGACTTGTCACAAGATCTTGACTCACTTTTATTGGCCAAAAATTAAAAGTGATGTTTGTAAATACTGCAGATCTTGTCATACTTGTCAAATGGTAGGAAAACCCAATCAAAAGATACCTAAGGCTCATCTGCAACCTATTCCTGCATTTGACGAACCATTTAACAGAATACTGGTAGATTGTGTTGGTCCCTTACCTAAGACCAAGTCAGGCAACCAATACTTGTTGACCATTATGTTTGAGTCAACAAGATTCCCAGAGGCAATTCCTTGAGGAATATTAAAACTTAAACGATAGTACAAGCTTTGATTCAGGTTTTTACTCAATTTGGCCTTCCCAAATCTGTTCAATCTTGTCAAAGGTCAAATTTTATGTCTGGAATTTTTCAGCTAGTTATGCTTGAATTTGGCATTCAGCAATTCAAGTCAAAAGTGAAGTTATGGTTTCATAGAACATTAAAGAAGCGAACGTTTTAGTCTTGTAATAGAGTTCTTTCTTTCTTGCTCATTCTTCAAAATTTTCTTCAAATTAGGTATTACGGCCCTTACAAAGTAAAGAAGAAAATGAATGAGTTAAATTATAATAATAGTACTCTGATCTAAAAAATTAATGGAGTACCAGTATATTGAGAGAGATAGCCAGGTAAATCATGCAATTTAGTTGTACCTGTCCCACTCACTGAGGATTTAAGTGAAGGAATTCAATCGGAATCTGCTGATTTTTGAGCAACAAATCTTCGGAATTCGGAAATTATGAATAATCTGGACCAGAAACTTTTACATTTGCAACAACAAGAATGGAATGAACTTAAACAGTTATTATTTGAATATGAGCACTTATTTCCAGATGTTCTTACGAGGACAAACACAATTTTTCGTGACGTTGAAATTGTGAATTCCAAACTTGTGAAACAACACCCATATAGGATGAACCGTCTCAAGCAGGAATACTTGAAAAAAGAAATTCAGTATTTACTGGAGAATGATTACTAGAGAATGATTTCATAGAGCCCAGTAAAAGTGAATGGAGTTCACCATGTCTACTTGTTCCGAAACCAGATAAAACACTTTCCGTATGTGCACTGATTATAGGAAGGTGAACAGTGGGACTAAAACAGATTCATTTCCATTACCAAGAATCGATGACTGCATTGATAAAATTGGAAATGCCAAGTACGTCAGCAAATTTGACCTTCTGAAAGGATTTTGGCAAATTCCACTAACGGAAAGGGCAAAGGAAATTTCAGCATTCGTGACTCCAGATGGACTTTATCAATATAAAGTGACGCCGTTCGGGATGAAGGGTTCGCCAAGTACCTTTCAACGTTTGATGAATATGATTACCTCTGGTCTAGATAATTGTGATGCTTAAATCGATGATGTCATCATCTACAACGACACCTGGAAAGAACATCTAGCAACAATCCGGAAATTCTTTGACAGACTCACTGATGCAAGTTTGACAATCAGTTTATCCAAAAGTGAGTTCTGCCGTGCTTGTGTAACTTTTCTAGGACACGTCGTGGGACATAGAGTTAAACCTATAGATGTTAAGGTCAAGGCTATCTCTGATTCCCCTGTGCCTATCAGTTAAAAGCAACTGATGCGATTTTTAGGTATGGCTGGATACAATCGGAAATTTTGTTCCAATTTTTCTAATATTGCTGAACTCCTGACAAATTTATTGAGCAAGAAAAACAAGTTTCTTTGGACTGAAAAATGTCAGGAGGCTTTTGACAAGTTAAAGGCCATACTTAAAAGTGCACCAGTTCTTACATCTCCAAATTTCAGTCAATCTTTTAAACTGTCTTTTGATGCAATTGATACTGGGGTTGGAACAGTATTGATTCAAGAAGATAGGAATGGCGCTGATGATCTAGTGTGCTATTTTTCGAAGAAATTAAATAAGCACCGAAGGAATTACTCAACAACCGAGAAGGAATGTCTGGCTTTGATATTGGCACTATAGCATTTTGAAGTTTACATTAGTTCAGCTCCTTCTCCGATTGTTGTGTTTAGTGATCACAACCCCTTACTTTCATCGACAAGATGAAAAACAAAAATCAAAGATTATTAAAGTAGAGTTTGTAGTTACAGGAATGTAATATTGACATCAGGCACATCAAGGGAAAAGACAATTTAATAGCAGATGCGCTTTCCCTTGTATAAA